>JAWPHD010004220.1:0-193871 GCA_037043455.1 Cyrtodaria siliqua
CATGTAGAGATCGAAACGACAGACCCAACAAATCCAATTTACCATAATATAAAAAGTATATCTTGTAAGGCACTTACATGAATTTTACTTATTTGAGCTAAGAGCCGTTATTGTTTTGCCATAAAACATTACTGGACTAATATCATAGCTTGTAACATTATCAATTTGCTGCCTTGTATTTTGTCATATTTTTTTAAAATCCAGAGACCGATATATGAAGACGGACGGCGATATATAAATAGATATAGATCTACAACATTATTGGCAAAAGAGAGTATATAGTTAAAAAAACACAAAAAAACTACAAAATATATATTGAAACAAAGACACAGTGCTTCTTTCACCGGATTCATTTCAATTTATATGCTGAACCCTTTTAAGCAATCTTTTGAAAAAGACGGCTACATTATATTAGCACCGTCAGCTCTTGGCTGACTCACGTAAAGACGCATGCTTCTAATTCAACAGCTAAGCAATCACGGTGTATATAAAGATTTAAGAAAGATTTAAGACTGTATACCTTTCTACAATTCAGCATACGTATACCCGATGAAGTGCTAAGATAAAACAAAAACTTTTATGTTACCTCATTTATTATTTACTCCTCAACGCCCGTTGAATCGGCGAATAAAACTTGCACGGAGACGGCGGGGTTAGGCACTTTTAATTTTTGTAATATTGTTGGTACCGCTGTTTTTTTTAATCGGCATGGCCGTCTGTTCTCCAAATTCAACGAGAGAGAAACCAAAGGATGGACTTCCCACGAATCCAACTCAAAATATTTGTACAAACTCGCGCGTCTTTCGAAGATTCCCACTGTTTTGACGAGACGGGCGATTTTCGTCGGCAGCGGTCCACCCACACTCCAAATCTTAATCATTAATCTGGTTAAGAACACGAAAGAAACTGATATCATTATATTGTCCTTTTGTATGCACACGTTTGCAACAAGCAACAGCACACGGCATTTTTAACACGTACCATAAAACGTAATCCTACTTAGACAATGAAGACTTAATGCGGAGCCGCTAATCGCTTAGTACCAATGACGTCACAGTTCTCGTGACATTTACCTGTCTCCAAAACGGGCGAAACTCGGAACGTGTGCGCTATGATGTATAATTGGCTACTGTGACAAAACGGGACAACCAATAAGTGTAATATTTGAACAGCTTGTATATTATATACATATATTTCAGAATATATGCTCAAAAGACACGTTATATTTCACCTTTAAACTACTTCTCATATCACATTGGTATTCCTCAGATTAATGTAATTAACGTGCACCACGATGACTGACGTTATTTAAAAGTACTCTAACGTAAAACTATATATGCTTCTAATACAATATAGAACAACAAGTGACATGTTCTGGTTCGGAAATGGCCCGTCCCGGTGATTTCATGTTTTTTATTGACAATTATATATAAGGGCATACTTTAAAGAAAATGCCTTCTTTTTCTAAAAAGATCATGTACCATAAATGTCGATTGTGTTTAAAAAATATCTCAGTGGGTATAATGACCCCACATTGGGAGATCCCATGATTGTTAATATAATTTTATCTCTAACACTGTAAAGACGCATCTTCTAAGACGCAACTGACGCAATGTATTGTTTTTGTTTTGACACGAAACCTCTCATTGATTTGATGCTTCTATAAGCCTAATATATCAATGTAGGAATACAAGTCAAACAGGAAATGTGACATTCACGCATTCGAAA
The DNA here is from genome assembly GCA_037043455.1 of Cyrtodaria siliqua. NCBI lineage: Eukaryota > Metazoa > Mollusca > Bivalvia > Adapedonta > Hiatellidae > Cyrtodaria > Cyrtodaria siliqua. Next base: position 1,729 of record JAWPHD010004220.1, read on the forward strand.
CAAACAACAAGGACAGGTAGAAGCAAAGTTTGCCACATACAGTTTATTCAATCTAATATCTCAAGTTTGCATATTAATTTGCATTTAACATTTCTTCTCTGAAAATTCTTGGCAAATAAAATTCGTTGACATAAATTGTATAATTGACACAGAGAAACATGCTGCTACAAATGAGTTTATCTGAATTTTTAGGCGAAAAATAACGATATTTTGAAAAACATTATACATATTATGACGGTTATGGAAATCTGAAAAATAGTAAATTTGCAGTTGAAGGCCGCAAGGTTAGGCAAATTTAAGTCATTGGTCCAGTTGTTCAAATTGTTTAAACATCGAACAAAATAAATCCTCTGACGTACTGAGCTTACAATGTATAAGTTATATATAATATTGTAAATTCAAATGGTAAACAAGCTGTCATGTAAGCGCTTGAGATATATTTAAGCCATCCACAATTTTGCTAGGTACATTTAAACATTTTTATTGCTCTAATTATCAAAGTTCATATTAATATATATATATATATTTATATATACATATATAGAATATGATCGCTATTGCCGTTTAAAAAAAATAAAGACTCTATGTTAATTTTTTTAACTCTGCAAAGCTTCCGGACTTACGTCCTTCGCCAGGGCTAATTTAGTACTCAATGTATACAAGTATAACGGACGTGATGTCGTTGTGGGCGCGTCATAACGTCGAGTGTAATGGCGCGCTATTCCTTCAGATTATATACCGGCTATATCGCGTCAATCTGATGAAATAGCGCGCCATTATACTCGACGTTATGACGCCCCCACAACGACGTCACGTTCTTTATACTTGTATACATTGAGTAGTAAATTAGCCCTGACGAAGGACAAAAGCTTGGCGGAGTTGAAAACCATAACAAAGAGTCTTTATTTTTTTACATATATATATATATATATATATGGGGAGAAACATTTGTGAACTACCAAGGACAGACAACCTTCGGACGAACTACGGCAGGGCGCCTAGCTATGACGAGATACACAGAAATCAAGCGTATATTTTCACTCTTAAAAAAGGTAGCTGCAACACACGGTGATAAACTGTATCTCTACATCATAACACACTCGTCTGAAGGCACAATTAACATATATACGCATACATACATACATACAATTATAGCTCATATGAGTGGGCCACATTTAAGCGTTCAACCACACACAGCTATTTTGAGACAGTGACAATGAAAGGTGCCGGATCTGGGGATACTGTGAATTCAGGTAAATATAATAAAGGGAGAGAATTTGAACTCACTACGGCAACTTTCGAAATTGGGATCTCGTAAGATCTCGTATATATATATATGGGGATTTTTTTTTTTATACAGTGCTACAGTTTACACAAACTCAAGTGCTTTCGGCTAACGCCTTCATCAGGAGTACACAAACACGAAAATAACAAATACGAAACGAAAAACACTAAAATACACGGCAGTTTAAATAAAACTCTTTGAAAAACAACTTATCGTTTGGCAGTGTTGCAGACACTGCTTACTTTGAATAGACACTATGGAGCCATATAAATGATTTTTTCCCCATCTATTAATTTATTTCAACATTTTCGTATCCCCTCGGGGATCCAGTGCTTTTTGAAAGGTATTTTGTAGATGTAAGTATTTTCTCACCCTTATATATATATATATATATATATATAATTTTTATTTATTTATTTATTTATTTAATGTGCATACTTGTGTTTAGGACACGACAATATTAAAAGCATGGAAGATCGTTTAACATCTACGGAAATTGGACGCATACTAATGGAATGCAGTGAACACGTGGATGAAATGTTGTCTTTTTATATAGGAGACGTATTGGAAATGACAACAAAAACATCATGTCAAAGCGAAAAACAGGTACATTTTACCTAATTTTGAGAATTTGAAATATTATGAACAATAAATGTTTAGTAAATTTTAATGTTTTATGAGGAGTGAGGTTGTGGGGTTGAGGATATGTCTTAGGCATTAGTCTCTGGCAATATATTGAGCAAAAATAACAAATTCACATCTAGGTCTTATTTGTCCTAATTTAACAGTTTGTGAAACTTTTCCCATGAATTAAAAAATATATTGTAAACTGTTTTATCCTGGTTATTACCCATAATTTGCAAACATCTATACATGTAATTGCTGTTTACTGTGAATGCTATATGTCCTGTTCGACGTGTATAGCTACTAGTATAGACTTAATCTTCGTAAGTCTAATGATATAAAGTATTTTTTTTTTTATTATTATTATCGGTCTCTCATTAACTGATTTTGACAAATAAACCATTTAACATTTTCTTATCTTTATCTTTTGTATCTATTTTCTTTTTTTTTATTTTTTTAATGTATTTTTCTTTTTAATTTTTTATTAAGGCTTGTTGTTAATGTTTGTACTATATTTCTTAATTGAGCAATTTATTTATTAGGTGTTATGCAATGTCATTCTGTATGAAGCAGAAACATGTTGGAAAGAAAAGATCGACGCATCTTTAGTTCTGAAACTACTGCATGTGCACCAGACAACATTGAAACTGAAGCATCTGTTTGCAACCATGCGAACAGCAAGTAACACTGTCAAATGTCTTCTTGGTTCTGACAGTGACTCACTGTTCAATACGTGGAAGGATTCTATGACAAAGCCATATTCAGCTGAGCACTCGGTATGTTGTGAGTTTGCAATGTTCTTGATAGTATAGTCATCGCATTATTACTTACTTCTGCGCGAGAGAGTGGTGTTTTGTCAATATCCCCGTTTACAGGCTATATTAGCGAGATATGAATTCAACGACTTGTTTCCAGATTGCGCTGCAAAATAGAAAATAGTGTCCTCTACATTTAAACATTGTTGTCGTTGTCTTTAAATATAGTTGTTATATTCAACTCTATGACAGTATAGTATGTATGTGTGGGTGTCTGCTTATTAAGCATTGTTTTAGGTATACTGGCCGATGGCCTTGTGAGCGTATATAATTGTTATTTTCTGAAAAGACAAACCCTAAACCTATATCGTTTTAAGGTCCCGAGGGTTCTCAGTGTTGTTATACAAAGGGTTATATAGGGTTAACTGTAAAACACCTTCTTCTTAAACGCTACGAAGTTAGAGATATAATATTTTTGTATACGCCTATGTGGATTTGGGTTTTAAAGTTATCGGTTTCCCTTAATGTATACTCAGTTGCAAAAGAAACTGGACACCTTGGACATTTTACTTTACACCCTAACTCTTTATCAAGCGACAGTCCCTTAATGATTCGACCTATTGAAAAACAAATGACAACATGATATTGACAATGGAATGATAACAACTTTGGTACAAAACATGGCATATTTATTTTGGAATTTGTTAATTTAGTTCTAAAATAACTTTATACACTTAAATCTAAACACAACTCAGTGTCAACTTTTTTGCAACTGAGTATATAACCGTGTCCGAATTTTGTTTTTCTATTCTCTTAGGTCACTAATTGGGCTATCTATGGCTACGATGCTGCATGCCAAATATATATGTGCTTGGTTAATCAGTTGTGTAGAATTTGGTCTCATAACATCACTGTAAACTATTAATCATGCGACAAATTACAGACCCATTATATTCCTATGCTCCTTAGGTAAAGCTGTCTCATCCATTATCAACAAAATCATGATGTATTTTGTAGTTAATCAGAAGTTGATTGGAAGCATACGATTTGTAAAGAGAGTTCCAGATGTTATCCCACGGGAGAGTCCTAGTAATGAGTCTTTCCCATTTATCTCTGTAATTGTTCTGCCTTTTTACAATAAGTTTGAGTTTTATTTTTAAGTAATTATTAGATATGTTTTTCTAGTCTGGTTTTGAAATGTTTAAATTGTTTAATGAGATTAGATGTTTCAGTTCTCATTTAGAGCTGTTCACGTTACCTTTAAGAGAATGTATTATTGTTTGCAGAATACTACATTTATCCTTTAATCAATCAGATATTCAGTTACATTTGAAATTAAATTGTTGAAATATTCATTTTCCGTTATAAAATCCGTTCTGTTTATATCCCAAATGTCACTTAACTCGGTGATATTATTTTTAGTAAAAGAAGGGGGAACTATAAGTTTATTTTTGCAGCTGAATGCATGGTTTCTCTGTTACATGTTCTATATAAAGATGTTGATTTTCGGAAATCTGCCCAATCTTCGATTACTTTGAAATATAATTTACTTCAAGGTATAGTTGATTGGAATCCTTTTAAGGAAGAGCATTTACATAAAAAATAATCTTGTGAGAATCGTCGATCTTCTGACTGAGCGTAACATTTACAAATCGCGTTCCCGTTTTGCGGCTCGGAATGTATGATTCTGTACAGTGTTTTGACATTAAGACCTTTTTGAATATTAACACTGCAGGGGATCGACTGAAAGTCAGATGTTTTTTTATGATAGGTACCACATTTTTACGGTGTTTTGGACTCGCTTGAGGTAAGACAAATATTAATTACTCATTCCATAGAGCGTCAATACGGCACGGAACCCAGATACTGAATCCACGACTATAAAGTTCATAAACGAGACTTATGCCTTTTTGCCGATTACCTTAGAAACATTTTCAAAACAACACAATAATTCAATGATAGCAACCATGCCCACGTTAAGCAGTAATACAGAGCACTAATCGTCATGCATTACATATTATGGGGAAAAGCTGGAACAAGGCCTAACTGAGAGTTCTGGAGATGTTGATTTGTTAGGTTTTGAAATTGGGGTCACATTGAAGGAACGAAAGGATTTCTTGATAACAGCATCAATGAAATAAACATTTTTATAGACCACCTGCACCAGCTTGACAATCAGCTTGAAGCCACTCAACTAACAACATAATTAAAACAAAAGCTGTGTAAGATTTTACACAAGGCATTAAATGAGCTTTCTGAAAACATTCATTCAGTTAAAGAATTAGAACTAGAGTATAGTTGATGGGACTAGTATCTGAATATTATAAACAAATAAATTAACCAAACATTTAAACAACAGTTAGATGGAAAATTACTTAATTAATGCAAGTAGAAAGCCACTTATTTTCGTTTCATAGTCGGAAAATGTCAATATCGTCTGCTCTTTTTATTATATATGCCAATGGAGGGTCCCGATATAAGAGAAACAACCTCAATGTCCTAAGTATATGGTAAACTACATAAAAAGAAAAGAAAGTACCCTTGCATATAAAGAGTTCATTAAGAAACCTTGCTTACAACATAACATTCAACCTGATATGGGCGATATCATATACATTATTATGCGTGGGCGATATCATCTTTCATTTTCCTTATTTTTATCTCAGATTATCTGCTTTTGTTTTAAATCAATGTATAAATCGTTTGACAGTTAATATCTAAAAAAGAAGCTGTGAATACAAGACAACTTAACACAACGGAAACGGCGATACTTTGGCAGTAGAGCGTCGTTGCTATCACTTAAGTATTGAGTTGTTTTGAAAATGTTTTTGAGGTAATCTTCAAAACGGCATAAATCTCGTTTATCAACCTTATAGTCGTGCTTTCAGCATACTTATCTTGGTTCCGTGCCGTTTTCCAAATCAAAATTGACGCACTATGAATGATTAAATATTTGTCTTACCTGTAGCGAAGCCGAAAGTAAAAGACCGTGGTACCTATCATAAAAAAACACACGTGACTTTCCGTCGATTCCCTGCAGTGATTAATGTTATGTGGAATGCTTAATCCGCCCTGTTGGCGATTTAGAATAATAATTATTTACTCGTGGTCGTTTATTGTCCCAAATAAATTCGTCCATCATTTTTTGAAGCATTTCAGCATATTTTATATTGGAATACCAGGTGATTCAATATCGTAAATGAGTTTTGATATAACTTAGCTTTTCAGAATAAGTATGTTCGCATGATATGTAAGATTTCTCATTTTCCAGACGCTCTGGCAGGTTTTTACGTTATTAGTTTTATCCATCCAAATAGCATTGCCATCAATATTATAGCCGTGACATACCCCCAACGTTTTCAAGAACATCTTAGTTCAATTCATTTCTGATTTTTGAGTTGACCAATAAAAAGCCCAGTGGTCTTGTCCTTGTTTAATTTTGCACCAGATGCTTGCTTATAATTGTGGAGATTTCTAAATATACGGGGTAGTTGGTTTTAATTCTTACAGAAAAGTTAAGTATCGTCGACAAATTGACTTATTCGTGATTCGAATATTTGTTCATTTTGTGACGGCAGTATGACCCCTTGAATATTTATGTCATGTCTTATACTGGAGGACATTGGTTCCGCTTGAATGATGTATATCAAAGGCGCCATGGGACAGCCTTGTTTGATAGATCTCATTTAGATGGGATGTTCCACGAGCAACTTCGTATGGGGTCTATGTGTCTCAACTTATTCGTATTTCTAGAGCTTGTACTCGAGTTGAGGACTTTAACATTAGTAATCTTTGTATAATTATAAATCTACTCCATCAGGGATATCGTTACAATAAACTTCGTAAAACCTTTGCAAAATGGTATTATCGTAACCCTGAACTTCTTTCCAAATGTATAATAAGACATTTAAGAACTATTCTGCGACAAGGACTATCACAACTTGATTTATATGGTGACTTGATTTACAAACTTCGTAAGATCCTCGGTCATGATCACTTTCATACTATCTTTGTTAAACTTGTTAAAAGGTTTATCAAAAGAGGTTATGACCCTATCATTTTGCAAAGCACTGCACGCTTGGTGGTGGATCCATTTACAGTTCGCCACTATGCATTCCTCTTTAATTGTACGATGATCGGACAGGCTGTGGACCCTATTATGACGTCTACCTAAAGCCCAAAGGGACGTAGACGTTTGATGTTTGTCTGTAATCTTATATTGGCGTGCCTTCAATGGTTTGTTCTCTTTTACCTTCTTTGTGGCTTTCTAGGCCATTGTTTTTTTGTATTTATATATACACGAGCATCTTTGTGTTTTACTTATATTGCCTATTAATGCTGCCTTGTTGCTTAGAGAATAGTGCATGGCGGGGATTTCTTTATTTACACTGTTCCGTTTTATTTGGATGACAGTAGGGTAAGTGTGAGATTTCGTGCGTAATAGAGCCCTAGAGGGTTGACAATAGAACAACCGCCTTGGAACGGTCAGTGGCAAAAAAGGCCGCAGGATATTTAACACTTCTTCATTAAGATCATCGATGAAATATATTACATCTTATATATGAAGATTTGCTTCGCTTACGGATCTGCCTCGGACGTAACCTTTTTGATATAAATGAATTATTTTCGGTAAAATCGGTTTTCATCTCTCCCCTAAACATTTGAATATTATTTTGTAAACAACGTGTAACAACATTACGTGGTCCGATTATTAAATTTCATACCCCATCCAACCACTTCTCCAAGAAGCGAACACGGGGTTGGCTGGGGTATGAAATAAAACTTTCATTTCGGCTTAAAAGGTGTGCATATTGCAAAAGTAAAACATTAAATATGTAATTTTAAACAGGTTATCACATTTTTGAACGTAAAAAAATGCTTTTTAAACGTAGTTTCCTCTGACCGTTCCAAGGCGGTAGCCCTATTGTCAACATGTTTGTGTTGTATTATTTATCCTTTTATTCATCTTTAAATTAGTTCTTTGTTTCCGTATGTGTTTGTGGTTGACTGTCGTCCTTGAATGAACTTTTCCTGTTCGATTTTTATATCTATATTATTGTCGAAAAATCCATTATAAAATCCTGCTAATATAGGCTTTCCCATCGCTTAATGGAATTAAGGCGGGATCACGTAAGGAACTTTATATGACGCCAGTTTTGAGAAACCTGTTCCAATTCTTATATATTAATGCAATTCTGCCCAGGAGATTTTGAGGGTTTGCATTTTTTTATAATCTTGTCTAATTCATCTATTGTAATAAGCGATTCTAATATATTGTTTATTTTCTAATGATAACCCTATGTTTATGTTGGATAATGTTGGATAATAGAGTCTCTGATGCGGTTTAGTTGTGCCTTCTGTGGTGAATATTTTTTGTAAAGCTTACACTGTTCGTTTAAGGTTAAATTAATTTCAGTTTTAATTTCTCTCGAATAAGTTTTTAATACCGGCAACAGATTTTCGATTTTTCATTATACTCAGCAAAATGTGCTTGAGATCTTAACTTAAAAACGTTTAACCGAGAATCGTAGTAATGTGATATCTCTTTCATAACTTCATAGCTTATTTTCACTGGACGTTTCTTGTTCTTTTTTAATATCTGATAGATTTCATTTCAGTATTTCGACATTAACTTGTCGAAGTTTTTATTCCATTAAAAAGTCTACTGAGATTAATTTTATCTTTTGTTTTCCCAAATCTCACCATTCAGGCTGTTTTCAGAGAATATTCATCTTCTAATACACTTGAGTTTAATTTCCATATCCCTGGGCCTCACTCTACCTTAGACGAATTAAGTTTAGTTGCTATTGCATAGTGATCCAAAAGTAAACATGGTATTATTTTCGCCCATACTATTGAGCATAGACAATAATCGATTCTCGACTTTGAATCAGCGCGGGAAAATGTATAGGCTTTTGTTTTTGGAAATCGTCTCCTCGAAACAACTTTAAGATCTACACTTCTCAAAACTGCTAACTACACCGCTCACGTTTTGGGTTATATATATCGATGGGTTGAATGTTTTTCAATAAAATAAAAAGGAAATACCAATTCAATCATTTTTACATCATTTCATTTTATTTTTTTCATGGGCAATGCTAGAACTAAACCACAATAAGCAATTACAAACGACCCATGTAAACACTAAAGTCACACTTTTATGAACAAGAAATGAAAATTGTGACTTTAGTGTTTACATGGGTCGTTTGTAATTGCTTATTGTGGTTTAGTTCTAGCATTGCCCATGAAAAAAATAAAATGAAATGATGTAAAAATGATTGAATTGGTATTTCCTTTTTATTTTATTGAAAAACATTCAACCCATCGATATATATAACCCAAAACGTAGCGGTGTAGTTAGCAGTTTTGAGAAGTGTAGACCGCCCGGAAGAGATGACAGCTCATGTTCTCTTTCGTCTGCTTTAATATTGAGTAAATAGTTGTTACATTTTCCGTCCATGCTTATTCGGGGGACGCAATTATATTCGCCACCGCACACTTGGTTATTTTTTGTAAATAAGATTTAATTGGATTTAAAAATTGCTTTCGTGATTTGCCTATATTTTGTGGATATACATTTGAAATACGGTATTTATTTCCACAGCCCCAGTTGTCTATGAGAGAGACAAATCTGCCATCTTTATCATTATGTATATCGCTGTTATTTATTTGTTATTGTTTTTAAATATAATTGCTACTCCTTTTGACTGACTATTGCCATTGTTCCATATAGAGTAACCACCCCACTGTTTCTCCCATTGCTCCGATTCAGTTTTGTTTTTACAGTGAATTTCTTGGATGAAAATGATGTCAAACTGTTTTAAGTCGAACCGGTGAAATATTGTTTCACGTTTTGGGTAATCGCGTTAACCATTCACATTGAGCGAGGCTATAACATACATTATGACGAGTTATTAAATTGTTTTGCCTTGTTTAGTAACTGGCTTTGCCGAAGGCCGAGTATGATTGTCACTGCTGTTCCCTCGCTTTTTGATTGGAGTGGTCATCTCCTTTTCGTCAGACATTCCATCAACCAGAAAGACGGTTAAGCTACAGCACAACTGATAAGCATCATTTTCGGATATATGTATTTCGGACGGATCTTTAACACCATAGAGGGACTTGATAATAGTATTATGTTTTGTATAAAAAGGTCACCATTGTCACTGTAATCACATTTTCCCAGAGAGTTGCATAATTGAAGCATACAGTTATTTACATATTTTCCGTCTTGGTTAATATTGTTTATTGGCTCACTATTGTCAAGTTTTGGTAGGATGCTAGAAAATAGGCCACCTAAGATGATGATGGCCACTTGGTGAGCACTTTTTCAATGCTAATTTTGAATTTCAGATCACAGTATATTTTCTTCTTTGTTCCCAGATGCACCACCACTGAGTCTAGATGATCCTTGAATATTGATCGCCTGACCCTCTAAGATGTCAGCTGTGTAGTTATCATAGAGCTCTCTCGGACATTCGCTTTGAACATGACCATCTTCTTCACAAAATCTATCCCGGGGACACCATTTTCTGAGATGGTCCCCCTTTTACAGTTACAACATGTTTTGTTATTAGTTGCTTGGTTAGGATTTTTGTTTTCCTTTATTTTATTTGGACATTTATTGTCCGCAAATATACCAATTTTAAATCGTCCAATATCAACACGGCAAAATTGGGACAAAGTTCATGATTTTCATGCAGCGGGTACCGTTTCTATGTTTGTCCCTTTCATCTTTCCCCTGATCACACTACAGGCAATTATTTCTCCGTACTTTGACATATAGTCACTCACTACATTGTCTGGCATTTCAAACGGGGCGTCCTTGATTGTAACATTTGTAATAATATTGTCATGAATGGTTACATAGAGAGTTGTATTTCCAAGAATGAGCTTTTGTTTGGCGACGACCGTTGCAACCGTCATGCCACACTCTTGCTCCTTTATTTGAAATGATTTCATATCCGATTTATCAATCGTCGATCCTGTCGCTGTCAGTATCTCAATATGACTCAGACCTTTTAAGAATGTTGTGGAAAACCGAACCGACATAGGCCTTGACAAAGTCCCGCCTCTTGATTCGCCTCTGAATATGACGTGTTTTCACCGAAAACGGTATTGTTACATCAGTCACATTGGTTTATTAATCCAAAATCCGTGAATATACAAGAATAGATTTAGACCCGCCACAACACAACTTTTTATCCAGTAAAAAGTCCGTGAAAACTTGAATTAAACAAGAACACTGAATTAAAATAGCAAGTATATACTCCTGGAAAAAATCATGCCGCCATGACAAGGCCCATAACTCTAACCCGTTAAAGAGATTACTATTTATTAAGCTTTACCATGAGACAAAAGGCATAGTTATTTATTGCTACATCGTTCAAAATGATACTATTGCGGCCAATTTGAATTCCGAACATATGTGTTCATGCAACTGATACTATGCACATGTATTTCATCTATGTTTAATTTGTGTCATTTCTTCAGATGGGCGTTTTACTTGACCTTATACTGGAAAAGATCGTTCCGCCTGAAACTTGCTTATTGAACGTCACGAAGAATCAACGTGATCTTTTGCAACGGTTTTACACATGTAGATCAATAGTTGAGCAGTTATTATCGGAACAAGAACAGCGGCAGACAACACCGACAAAAGAGCAACAGATGTATGTTAATTGTACTTACAATCTTACAAACTATTTGAATAATATATTTCCTAGAAATTATTCATATACTGTTATTTACCACTCACGGTAAGGATATTTCCATGTAAGGCGCAGGATATGGAATATTAGAATTATTCGTCATTCTGGCCTTCCGCCTATCCGAAATTGCGTATGCCAAATCGCTTCTACAATTTCCAACTATTTCAAATAAAGCTTTACAGGTATGTCTCTAGACTAGGTACTCATTACTAGGTAATAATTGAGTAATACATGTTTTATATGGTTTAAACATATTTTATTGCAACATTTACATTAGTTTGCAAAATAGTTGGGCCACAAGTTCTACAACATTACTTACGGCCCATCTCTAAACGAGAAAGCAATTGTCGAAAAAAAACAAAATGGAATTTGGTTGGGAGCAGAGGTTAGTTATGAAGCCTGTGGGTAGCAGCGAAACGGCTAAATTAAAGAGCAGGCAAACTATCCTGAGGGCTATTAAACAATACTCAGAACCTGTAAAGGATGGAGTAATGGAACCACCTATTCGAAATGAAAGTAAGAAAACAAACATATTTGCTAATGTACCACCGAAATCTGTAAATAAATATCGGGCTCAGCGATCTTCAAAGATCGGAATGAAAAACAGTTTCGATTGCAAGCACGGAAATATGTTTACCGCCGCCACACTGCACAGGCAATGCTACTGTGATATACAAAAAGAGTATGAAATGAGAAATTTGGAAATTGTCGAACACGATAAATACAAATATATTGCAGTCTTGGTTTGATCAATGCCCGAGTTAAGCAGAACTCAATATTTAAAATACCAATAGTACATAAAGTTGAGCCATCCCGAAGATGATATGCATATGACGGTGAACATGGAACCAGCGGCGTATGGTCCCAGTTTCTAACAAAAAGCGTTGCCCTAAATGAGAAAACAATGGGCGAAACAAACAAAATGGAATTTTGCTGGGAGCAGAGGTTATGAAGAAATATAAAAAGATCGTACAGGGAAAGAGCATTCAAGGAGGACAGTCAACCACAAAATACAGAAACAAACGCGCAAACAGACAATCAAGAAGGCAAAAGTAATAATGAATGCAAACGACATCACTTACCCTACTGTCATCTCATTAAAACAGGACAGTGTAAATAAAGAAATCCCAGCCATGATCTAATATCTAACCAACAAGGCAGCATCAATAGGCAATATAAGTAAAACACAAATATGCCCGTGTAAATATAATACAAAAAAACTATAGCCCAGAAAGCCACAATGAAGGTACTCAAAAACTTGGCAGAAGCCAGAGAAACAAGAGAATAAACTATTAAGGGCACGACAAGAAAGATCATAGACAAACATCAAACGCCACCGTCCCAATGGGCTCCACAGCCTGTCCGGTCATCGTACAATTAAAGAGGAAAGCATAGTGTCGAACTGTAAATGGGTCCACAACCAAGCACTAACCCTAATCCTAACCCTATGAAGCCTGCGTATCACAGGTAACAGTCAAAAGACTAAGTTAAAAAGCAGGCAACATATCCTAAAGGTGTTTAACATTACTCAGAGCCTTTAAAGGCTGGAGTAGAGGAACCATATATTCGAAATTCATGTAAGAAACCAAAGGTATTTCTGAATGTATCATCGATATCTGTAAATATTTGGCTCAGCGATCTCCAATGATCGGAATGAATAACAGTTCTCATTGCAAGTGCGGGGAGAAGTTTTATCGCCGAAAAACTGCACAGGCAACGCTACTAAATATGTTTAGTTTTTCCTCTTTAACATGAAAACAAGATATTGTTCCAAAAATAAATTACATATAATACATCTCTATGTTACAGATGCCGACAGCTATGGTCGCGCTTGGTAGTTGTAAAACTGTACCTAGAACATGTCTACTTGCCAGAATCATTTCCAGTACCAGATGATACAACATGTGCACTGCTTTGGACGGTATGTATAAGCAGTCTACATTTCAGATCAATATCTAACCCTTTCATTACTGCATTTATACAATGAACTAAATATACTCTCAGTAACGTTGAGTCTTATTAAAGTGGTGAATATTGGCAAACGTGTTGATCCATATCGGTTACCAGCGTTGTATATAGTCAATAGGTCCTAAACTACACGTTTGAAACAATGTTTGTGCTTATATTTTGGACACATTTCTTTTATAATAACATTGTATTGTTAATATCACACATATATGAGAGCTTTTGTTTTGTCAATACTACAGCATCTTTAATTTTCGTTCGATCTTTACCAAAACTGGCTATTATCTTAATCGATAAAAGCGCGGACGAGCTTATGGTTCTTGATTTATTTGCATTGTCAACGCTCTAGAATTTGAAGTTTTCATCCGATTTATAGCAAGCTTGGCCAGAAACTTAATATCGATACAAGCTCCGACAACTTAGAATACCACATTTATTAGAATATAAACACCACAGTTATGGCAATTAATTTATTAAAATATGCGATATTTTGCTTTGCTAATCTCACACGCAACAATAACCCCTCCCGCCTTCCCAATTTTATGGTTTCAATATGTTTAAATGTATCTCATTCATAGAAGAAATAATGGACAAATTAATGTCAAACTAGTTACAGAAGAGTTATGGCCCTTGAGTTAATGACTTAATATGACTTAATATATCCGGCCCACACAGCAATTGTGTTTTTTTATCATGATAATTTACCACATTCATAGAACAAAAATGTGATAAATTTTCGAAAATTAGCCATAACAAACTAGTTACTGTAATAACAGATTTATGGCCCATGAATTCCTTATTTAATGTATCGATCCCCAGCTCCCTCCCCCTACATTTTCTGTTATTAAATAGTTTATTTTATGAAGAGATCTAGGTCATATATGAAAGCTTGAATATAAAATAACCATGTCGGACTGGAAACTTCCGAGTTGTAACCCTTGAGTCATAAATGCTAAATTCGCTTTGTTATCAGTCTAGCTACTACATTTGCAATCTGATTTTTACCAAACGTGTTCATAATGTTAAAATCAATAAAAGCTCTTATAAGTTTGAAAGCCAGCCTTTCGTACTCACACGCCATCACACACCATGCCCCGTCCTATCAGCTTATCCACCTCCACCTCGTGCCAATTAGAAAGTTACTGGTCAATGTAGAAATCATGGACAAATTCAAAACTAGTAAATTGAATGTAATACTAGAAACAGCTGAATTATGGCACTTGAATATATATTTCGAATCCACGTTCTGACCCCATTGGGTCAGAAGTCATGATCAAAATGTCAGTGTCATAATCTTTTCTATTAATTTCGAAAACATAGCTGTAATAGCTACAGTTTTCAAAATATTTAAAATTCTTTGCGCTCTTCGCGTTCTTACACCTTTTAAACAGTCAGTCATTACGTAGTTCAGCCTTAATTCCATTAAGTGACGGGAAAGCTTATATTAGCAGGATTTTATAACGGATATTTCGACAATATAACACGTTTAAAAACGTGTTTTACTAAACAAAATGCGAAAACATGTTTAAAAATACATCATTTACAATATGCAAACTGTTTAAGCTGAAATTAAGGTTTTAGTTCATACCCCAGCCAACCCCGTTTTCGTTTCTTCGACCACGTAATGTTAGTGACGGTATTGTAAATTCACAATCAATGTATGAAACGATTATGTTCCAAAAAATAATAACGAATAATGTAAATTCATTTATTAAATACTGTTTAGGAACTTCCTGGTAGTTGTTGTATATGTGTACATGATGATAACATATTGGTAATGAATAATACTTTAAACATAATATGCTCTTGATAAATACACTAATATACAGGTGTGTAAAAGGTTCAGAATATAAACATATACACTATGATTTTTTTCCTCATTGTACTAAAATATTTATTCATTAACCATTTTATTAAAGAAGTATTGTGTTCAATCTTTGACCGGTTTCTGTGATAATAGTATGGTGCCAAAATACCGTTTCCATATAAATATGTCCCGATTGTACTGTACTTTATTTAAACATGTGCTTTCCCTTATGAAGACTGTATAAATATTGTGTTTGATCCAGCACTATCAAAAATCGACCTCTGGATTAAAAGCAGTTGTTTTATTTTCTGCAAGGTAGACATATTGTTCTCATATTTAAGTAACCGTTTATTATTTAGTATTGGACTACACCGTAACTGAACGTTGGCTTTTAATGAAAAGTCGATATGTTAATGAATACACAGGCTATCATTTCAACGTTAATATCAAAACATCGCTTAAACGTGTGCAACTATGTTATTAAAAGTATGTATAACCTTACCACTCAACCTTTTCAAAAGTAAATATAAAAGTAGATATAAAAGTCGAACAGGAATATAGCATTCACAGAACCCTGCGAAATCAAACGAAAATGACAAGGACAATCAGACAGTTTGCGACACTACAAATAGAAACATATTAAAAGTGTTGACAATATGGGTAATGTCATCGAACGGTTAGTGGCAAACAAGGCCACTGGTTATTTATTACTAAGTATTAGAGTGCTCTTATCCCCACTCTTACTCTATTTTCATCTCAATAAACCAGGACAGTGTTTAAAATATATATCCCTTCTAGGATATACCCTTTAACAGACTAGCCAGCATTAATTGGTAATATAAGTACAACACAAAGAGGATCATCAATATATTTAAGTATAAGCAACACAAAAGCATAAAAAGTCACAAAGCAAGTACCTACTGACTTGGCAGAAAGCAAAGAAAAAAGACAATAAACCGTTAAGGACAGATTAAGACAAGATTAAAGATATACATTGAACGTTACCATCCCTTTCAAGATTTAGGCAGACACAATCATAGGTTCCACAATATATCGGGTTATCACATAATCAAAAGAACAAAATAGTAGCTAACTGTAAATAGTCACAAATCAACCACAATAGGTGTAGTGCATTGCAAAACTATAATGTCATAACCTCCTTTGAAAAAAAATAAAAATGTGTATGAGAAAGTGATCGTGATCAAGAATATTACGAATACATACTGAAAAGGGAAACCTTGGAAGCAACAAACACAAACAAAAATAAAAGTATCAGTAGTTTTATCGAGTCTGTTAATGAGAGGTAATATATTTGAAACACCTATCAGGCCAACTAGCATCGGTATAAGCGATATAGCCATAACGATCGGACTTGATGACCCCAAAGGACCAGTAGGTAATAACACTACTGACTTGAAGTTGGGGTGACCTTTTACACCCGCCACACAACACTAAACAAAAGTCACCATATAGTTCCTGTCGCAGAATAGTTCTTAAACTAATTTTATGTATTAAAAGTAGATCAGGGTATCGTAAATACAATTTGGGAAAGGTGTTTCGAATGTTATTGTAACGGTAGCCCTCATGGGGTAGGGTTTGGGTTAAACGAGATACATTCTCAGCTCAATAAAACTCAGAAAACAGACAAAATAAAACAGATGTTGCAAACATTTCTCTTTTATTTGTGTTTGCTGCTTCTAAGGGATTCCCCTTTTCAGGGAATATTGATCACACAACAAATCTAAAAAGATCGGACAGGGAAAGTAGCATTCAAGGAGGACAGTCAACCGCAAAACACAGAAACAAACACGCAAATAGACAAACAGGAAGGCAAAAGTAATAATAAATACAAACGACATCACAAACACAAAAGGGTTGACAATAGGACTACCGCCTTGGAACGGTCAGTGGCAAAGTAGGCCACTGGGGGTTTAAACCGGTTCTAGGGTGCACCAAACCTCACACCTACCCTACTGTCATCCCATTAAAACAGGACAGTGTAAATCCCCGCCATGATCTAATCTCTAACCAACCAGGTAGCATCAATAGGCAATATTGCTCGTGTAAATATAATATAACAAAAACAATAGCCTAGAAAGCCACAATGAAGGTACTCAATGGCTTGGCAGAAGCCAGAGCAACAAGAGAATAAACCATTAAGGGCACGACAAGAAAGATCATAGACAAACATCAAACGAAACCGTCCCAATGGGCTTTAGGTAGGCGTCATCATAGGGTCCACAGCCTGTCCGGTCATTGTACAATGAAAGAGGAAAGCATAGTGCCGAACTGTAAAAGGGTACACTACCAAGCATGCAGTACGTTGCAAAATGATAGGGTCATAACCTACTGATCACACTAGAGTTGATTTAGTGCGGTATGACGGCTAAAAGGTCGCCCTAATACAAAACTGGATCGTTCGGGATAATCAATCTCAGTAGCTGTGGCTTTACTGTAGAATACCACTTGAGCCGGTGCTAAGGGGCTTAAGGATTGTTGAACCTTATAATACCTGTCATAAACATTTTCAGTAAAACCGAGCCTTCTACTTTTTGCATTTCTTTGTTTTCATTGCTTCCAAGAGAATTCCCATTTCAGTATGTATTGTCTACAAACTGTATAATGATGAATTATGTGAGAAGCATATACAAGTACCCATAAAGTGCCCGGGGAACCTCCCACCTAAGTGGAGTATAATTAGCAATTATAATACTGAAATCATATTTATTGTTACAGATTGTGCCTATTGTTTCCCCATGTTTAATCGTAATATGTAAAATTAGAAAAGAAGCGATAGTGTCAGAAATATCAGTTTTGCTGAGTTGAAGTTCTTTAGGATAGATATTATTACCGAGAGTTGTTATCTGCCCGAGTGTGTCAGGTGAAATTCTCTTTTATAGCATAACATAAATATGTGACAGAAGGTACACATTGGGGATGATGGGGTCATTGTCGTATCGGGTACTACATAAAGGTACCCGGGGTATATTTTTGCATACAGAAACGTACCCGAAATTTTTTGGAATTCCAGAACGGCCCCCAAATATACAGAAATTTACCCGGACGAACAAGATCTCATTGGCGAAATTGAAACAATTTAGAACTTGATAAAACAACTACTTAAACAATATTGTTTATTATTAACTATTGCGCTATTGTTCATATTTAGGCTGCCATAGTTAGTACTAAAATACAGAACGTATTGTCGTAAAACCGGAAGTTGTAAATCATCAAACCCGACGCAAAAACGTAAACAAATATGCAGCTCTAAGAAGAGTTGGTCAAATATTAAGACCTACTGCATTCCTTTAAGGCGGAGGCAACTGCGAGCGGCTTTTAAAAAGTGAATCGATTACACTTTGTAAACAATGAAAGTTTCGTTTCCGTGAAGTAACAGAACGCGTTACGGCCCCGTTTTACGACATAGTATTTTTGTCTCGGGTACATTTATGTATATGTGGGGCCCTTTCTGGATTTCGATAATTTTTGTATACGTTTCTGTATACATAAATGTACCCCGGGTGCCTTTCTGTAGTACCCGGTACGACAATGACCCCATCAGCCACATTGGGATACCAACAATACCTGACGAAATTATTATCTAAAAGGAAAGGTGCTTCACAACATTTTGGCAAGTTCACATAATGTTATTGTCTGAATAAACCGCAAATAATTGGTGTTAATGTCATAAAGATACAGATACATTTAAGAAAGCTGTATCTATATTTTTGTATGATTTGAAACACCATCAACATGTTTAGTTTCTTTGCTAGCCAGCCTACACAGATTGCGTATTGCTTATACTCTGACCATGTTTCAGATGCTTGTTCTGATTTAGACATTGATACATAACACCTTAGACATTTATCGATTTCATCAGAAATAAAAAATAAATAGTACCCACGTCTTTTATATGGTTATGCGTACAAATGTTTCCTCGTATTTTCTGTTTTCAGTTTCTGAAAAATATAAATATCAAGGATAAGACAGCGATAAACCGTATTGAACGTTTTCTGAAACAAAACTGTAACATGGCGATATTGACACATCTCTTTGGGTAAGTTATTACTTTCCTACTTTGATTGGTGCAAATATATATATATCCATTGCATTTAACACATTTAGTCGGATAAATAAGATATCTCTACGAACATTACAAAGTCTTTCCATTGCATCTTGATTATCTAGATTATCAAAATGCCATACCGCACGCAACAATACATGTCAGATACAGGTATTTAAATATCAAAAGGCAAAAGCCTTAGAAGAAATAATTACAAAAAAGCCTTAGAAGAAATAATTAAAAAATGTTTTTGTTTTTTCAAAATTTAGATTGAAAGAATTAAAAAAGGTAACTACAGCCTATATTAGACCAAATAACTCAGTATTTTTGTAATGGCTGATGTTAAACATGTTCTCGTAACAGGAGTTTCGATAAATGCGACAAATGTAAAGCAGATAAAAAAGACATACAATCTATGGTTTGGCTAGCGTGTCACCACTTAATTTGCAACACGTGCTTCAACAGTAGTAGATCGGGCGAAATGAAAACCAAGTGCCCTACCTGCACGATAGATATCGACCTTTCGTTTGACCCAGACTCCTCAGATGCTGTAGAATGGTATGGTGACAATTGTGTTAATTTTAGTTTATAAAGAAAAGGTTATAAGTCCAGCAAAACGAGTAGCATTCACAGAATACAGTCACTCCAACTAGCATTACAACGTTAAGGTGATTCAAAAGGTACATTGCAAACACATTCAGTAAAAACGCACATCACAGACATATAAGTGTTGACAACAGGGGTACCGCCTTGGAATGGTCAGTGACAAAGGGGAGCACCGGGGAGTTTAAACCGGTTTAAGGGTGCACCAGACCTCACTCGTAATCTGTCATCATCCCTAATCAGCAGGACAGTGTCAATAAAAATAAACCTTACCGAGTTAACCCCTTACATTTGAAAAAGCGTAGATAGGTGTTATGAGAAAAAACACAGACATGTTCATGTATATAATATATCAAAAATCAGTTAAACCTGAGATGTACTCGATGGTCATATCATCATATATAGACTTATAATTAGTAGATACAACTCAAATCAGTGTATTAGGTATCGCATCTAGTCACTGGAATGTCACCAAGACAACAACATACCGTGTACCTAAAGTATTTATGTGAACTGTGAATAGATCTATATGTTCAGAGCTATTGACAGTTTATCAGTAAGTGAAAATCTTTCCCAATCGACTAAAGGAGCATATTTTGCCCATACAGTTCCTGTTAACAAACGTTTTATACTACATTAAAACTTACCGTTTTTTGTAATACACCCATATTTAAACGGAAACACTACACGTGTATTTGCAAAGTAAATTTGAAGAGTTGTTGTGTTGAACTTTTAACCGACATAGATTACGTCTACTATCAAAATAATTTGTTTAGTAATACAAACTTCTTAAAGGTATGTAAATAATGTTTTCAAATATTGTTTTAACCTGCATACATTTATTTTACATGTTTGAACATGTTCAAGTAATCAAAAAAAATAATCTATAACAAATACAAAGTCTTTTTCAAACACCGATTATTACATTCTTGATATGGGAGTTCATATCAAATATAGAACCATGTGCAGATGTTTGTTTCGTTTTAATTCGTGAACATCTCAATATTGCATTTTGACAATAATGAACAATAACATACCTTATTAACAAGTGTGTTGCAGCTATTTATACTAATTTTATAAACAGCACTAAGTTCATTTGAACGTGTTATTTGCTTCTGGATATGAACTAATTTTATATTTGTATATTGCGTCTTTTAGGGACAACATGAAGCGCTTGAAACGTTTCCAGAAACGATGTAATACCTTTTACATGGCTGTAGTTTCGGAGCTGTGTTTTGGTGGTCGTGAACCTCCAACGGACGAACTAGTACGTCACTTGCTTTTCCACGTAACAAGCGACGAACGGACACAAATACCACTCACAAAGCAAGTCTCTGTTTTTGTGGACAGTGTAGATTCAACTCCAGTTTTCAGATCGTTTCTACTAAAATTACTAGTAAGCTCACGGTAAGTGTTGTTTTCGTGTTATTTTGTGTTATTCATCTTAAATCATTTGATCAGTTTTACAGTTTTATTAATTATACTAGTATATACATTCCCTGTGGAACATGCTCATTTGTTGTTAAAACAATAATCTCGGGAAAATACTGTTGGCACTTTTTAACTATATGGTTCGTCTACTAATGTTTGATTGAATAATATACAAAAAAAGTAAATATAAAAGTCGAACAGGAAAAGTAGCATTCAGAGACGACAGTCAACCATAAACACACACTGAAACAAGCAACTATGAAGATGAATAAAAGGTAAGATATGACATTCCAACTATAAAAGGGTTGGCAATAGGGCTACCGCCTTGGAACGGTCAGTGGCCAAACATGTCACTGGGGGTTCAAACCAGGTTCTAGGGTGCACCAGACATCACTCTTACCCTATTGTCATCCCAATAAACGGAACATGGTAAATAAAGATATCCCCGTCAGGTTATAATCTCTGGCAAACAAGGCAGCATTAATAGACAATATAAGTAAGAATAATAAACGAACATGTTTTCTGTATTAAAAGGTAGTGACAGTATATAAAGATACACATTTTCAAACAATATACTGTTTGTAAAATTCACAGAATTCAGTCGACAAAAACAACAACACACACACACACGTCGAATACGCTAGAAATATAGATAAATAAATAAATAAATAAATAAATAAGTACAATTATCATCGAGTATTGTGAACAATAAAGGGATATTATTTTGCATGAGTGGCAATATATAAAATAAATATAAAAGGAAATGTAGCATTCACAGAACACAGTAAACGAAAACACACTCATATAAACAAACAACAATTTCAAGGCAAAATAGAAGCAAATGATGCGACAAGACGATCAGAAACGGGTTACAGTAAGGGTATCGCATTGCAACGGCCAGTGGCAAAACGGTCTCTGAGGGTCTCTGAGGGTTTAAACCAAGTTCTAGGGCGCACCAAATTCACTCTTACCTTATGTTCATACCAATAAAATGGGACAGTGTAAATGAGATTCATGAATACAATATAACGGTTCTAAGAAAATAAGTAGTTGTAATGTAATTGAAAACCGAAGCATTATAATAATTCGGTAACAACTGATAAAACATAGACATGTTGCTATAAATAAAATTAATTCACAATGAATGATCACCTTGAATGATAAACCTGTTAACCGAATGTTCGAACGTTTAGATAATTACACTATATCGTCTCTCTTGTCAAAATCTTCCCATTTATTCTCCATGTACAGTACATGCAGTACAGAGAAGGCATAATGATCAAGTTCACTATTGGGAGTTGTTTGCCTTTCGTTCACTCCAGCCAAGAAATGTTATTACGAGTTATATGCCTGGACACAACATAGTTATTAATGATTAAACTGGAGGGTTCATATAGCGGTGACGAGTTCCACAAATATAACACTAACGTAATGGACGCTTTTACTACTGTGCATTTCAGAGTGCCTAGACGTCGAATATGAATCGAGATATATTTTTATTACGTTCTATATGTTTTCATACCTGATATGATTGAATAGAATGCAAACGGACGCTCCTGAATCTAAGTGCAATCTTCGCGTAGCCATCCTCTAACCTTCGCAAAACCAAAAAAATCATTTTGACCCCCTCTGTTTACATGTAATTGTATTGACAGCTGCAACCAAAATGGCTGCAGCGGAATATTCCTTTTTTCTAGGGTAGGGTGACTTAAAAAATAAGTTGACCAATAGTGTTGTAAATAATCAAATATAAACGCAGTATACTATTGTCCTAGCTTTTGTTTGCTAGATATAATGTTATTCATTCCAAAATAAAATTAAAGTATGATCGATTGCTGGAGGTGGTGAACAGTTAACAACAACACCACCCTGCATAAACTACGTTTTGTTTGGTACATCCGAACCCCAGAAACAGACATGCGCAGACGACAATTTCTAAAAATAATGCCGCCATGTTGTTTTCATTGTTGCACTATAAACAAGTACATCAAAATGAGTATTAGGCTTTGTGAAGCGTAACGGATGGATATGGGAAGATTGTAAACAGATCCAGGAGCGTCTAATTTCATTTTATCTAACCATATCAGGTATGAAAACATATAGCAAGTAATGAAAAAAGCTTGATTCATATTTGACGTACAGGCACCTTGAAATGCACAGTAGCTCTTTTATAAGCAGGAATATACACACGTTTGCACGATTTTTATAATCCCGAATTTAATTTTCAAAACGACTATCTAGACCTCGGCGAGAACATCGCTGAATTTATAGATATATTTCTTATTATTTATATTTGTATAATTTTACAACAGCTTTTTAGTGTATTGTTTGATAGTTTGACGCATATTGCTATAATGTCGTGACCGAGTAATTTTTATTTTCTATTTTATTTAGATACTATATAATAGATAGAGTCTGGTCTCAGCGAGGTGGCTTATTGAAATACCGAGATGGGCGTATTTAAACACCGATCTTTTTTGTAGCATTGTTTACTTAGTAACACTGTGACGTCAAAGAGACCGTACTCTAAATTCCAATATCTGGTAATTGTAGTACTGTATAGGCACGCCCCCTTAGTTACCCTAAATTAAACGATTTAATGCTCTGCATTCATCAAAGGAAATGTCACCGACCATGCTACAATAGCTATTTAAACAAGTAGTGGACTAATAATTTGAGGAATTTACTTTGCTTATATTTCTTTATTTGTTTTAGTAAAAGCGCTGTGACAAAGTATTTGGACGAATACATACAGAAGGTAAAAACTACACTGGAAGGCGTAACGGAAGTAAAAGAAAAAAATCTTCTACAACTATACCTTATGATTGTTCAATGCTTTGAGGTAATATTAGTACTCTCAAAAAATAGACATCGCTATCGTAGCGTTTATTAAAGATAGACATAATGCAAATGCGTAAATGCAGAATTATAATTTTAACAAGATAATGTATAATAATTGCTTTTAATAATATAGAAATATGAAAGCACTCGACAATTAAGTTTGGTTGATATACATTCTACATATAGTTCCATACAATAAATTAGTATAATTATAAAAATACATATAGTTATTTCTTATTTTCTTTTGTGAACTCCCAGTGTGAATACAAATAATTTAAATTAACATAGCATCAGATGTTGCATACATGAATTATTTCAGATAAATATATATACACGATAGCTGCGAGAGTTCAAATCATATGCCCTTGAATTAATTGTCATGTTGTAGGATGTATTATACGAAGAATCTGTGAACAAGGATGAAGTGAAATATGCTACAGAATGTCTTAAAAAAAAAACAGACGGCAGTGAGAAGTCAGAAACGACTTTGCTAGATAACTTAGCGTGCCTTCGATATGGATTGACTACCCTTGTTAAATACATCCATGACGGTCGTATCGACCATGATCATGTTACTACCGATATGAAGATGTTTGTTGACGCTGGACTAAATACCATCCGTGGTAAAAATAAATTGGCAGGGTACACATTACTTACTACTCACTGTATTCTGTGGTGATGTATATCACAATTCCTTTAGGAAATACAAACACACATTGACTGATTTATAAGTATGTTGAAACTGTTAATCTCTTTAAGTAGATAGTCTTCTTCAGGCTGTAAGATGGAAATGTCAAACCCGTTTCTTAATGTCTCGCATTTGAATGCACTCACTGAACTAGTGTGGTGTTGCTGTCAAATATCCGTCATCCGTCCATCTATCTGTCCGTTATTTACTTTCAAACGACGAAATGCAAATCAAGTCTGCATAATATCCTTATCTTTATGATAATATAGCGTAGAATAAGTCATATGTTTCAATTATGTAGCTATACATCTTCAAGAAATGTACTTGACGATTTTCTCCATTTACAAGTATATGTGTAGGTGACACAATCGTCTGGAGTATATCCTTCAGATACAGTATATTCAGTCATCCCGATATTATTAGCTAACACGTTTAACTTGTACAACAATGTGTGTATTTTTCAGAATCTACAATAGCCGTATACATTGATATATGAATTGCACAAACATTCCCTAAACATAAAGTTGTCGACTATTAGAGATATCAACGTTAAAATGTATACATGGATTGCTATTAATTATACATTAATAGTTTCTCAGCAAGAAACATCATCATTCGAAAGGTTTAATCTCAGTGACATGCATATAAATCGATGACAAATATGTATTCAAATTGCAATGTATTATCCAGCTTGCACAATATGTTATATTTGCGTTCAAAAACACATGATCTGAAAACGATAACCAACAATGCAGCCTCTTCAAGTATGTATATTATCAAAAGTGTGTTGCAACATTTTGCTGTATCCATATCAGAATATTCAAAAATAAAACATGTCTCGAAAAATGTATTGCACATGGCATGATACCACGTTCATTTCAGGTTGTACCTTCTGAAGCAGATATACAGAGTATATGGTTTGCAGTCGCTCAAACAGTTTTGTCTGTCAAACGATGAAATAATATCAAGATTGTCTACCAAACTGAATTTTATGGTAAAAGTTGGGACTTGTCATATTAGTAAATGTCGATTTCTTTGCATAAATGCAACTTATTCGTATCCCGAAACGTTTTTGACATAGTAATGTTTTTGACATGTCAACTTTCTTACCCTTCATTCTCAAATAGTTTGCTAAAAACGTTGTTTTATTGCGTTTGATGCAATTGTATTACTGTTTAATAAAGGCTATTATTATATTTTGTTGACGTTTTGAGAGATGACTGTAGTAACTGTTACAGTTGTAGTTCAACACTGTATATATTCATCAAACCTAATGAAAATGCACATGAGGCAACAATGATACATGTCTTAAAAATGTAAACTACAAGTTTGTAAACAATTTGCTATTTATTTAAATACAGTTTCTTAACTCATAAATACTACTTGTTCATGACTATATTACAACACAAACCCTTACAATTTATGTAAAAAACATATTTTCAGCATTACGGAAACATAATGATTAGTATGATGTATTCACCTGAAATAAACCAGTTCATCCTGTTTAATTAGTAACCGACGTTTAAGCTAGAAGAAAAGTCTCAATAAAATATAATATTACATATTTGTCTGTGATTTGTATAGGAAATACTGAGAATAGAAAAGCTATATCTACTCATCTGCTATACTGCGAAATACCTCCCAGTGAAAGTTATTTCGCAGTACGGAACATTACTCGGCCTTTTCCGTCAGTGACGGGAACGCCAAATGACGTTCCGATTGTTTTACGGACGTCGTCGTCAGATTCCGCCAGTATGGAATACCGATTACGGAAATTAACGAAGAGTTCCGGTTCCACTTGTTTTGTTTGTATGACGTAACGTTGTCTTGGCGTTCTCGTGCAAACTGGTGTAAAAAGGCGTGAATCATTAGAAATATTAATAAAATATCATTTTAAATTATGAAATATATAGTTTAATAACCAGTGTTTTTGTGATACTGAAAAAATCTCCCTCGGTAGAGAAATGGCTCCTGATATAAGAACTCGTGCTCCGCACTCATACTTATATCGGGGCCATTTCTCTACCTTGGTAGATATTTCCCGTATCTCAAAAACACTGGTTATTAATCTCTATATATTATATAATGATAATTGCAGCCAAATGATGAACACAGATATGCGATTTTCGGAGAAAAGTATATTCTATACAGAAATGCGCTGATTAAAACATTGTGGCACAAGGATAAATCCCACATGGAGGTGAGTTTATCAGTTCTAGGATGTAAGTATAATATTGTTTGAGAGGCATATTTTAGCCGAAGGATTTTTTGCTTTAACATGATTAATATGAACACGTTTATCAAAAGTAGTAAGTACATTAATTATATATCATTGGAATTATATAGTTGTGAGTATACTCCGGTTGAATGCTTTACGTACGTTTTGATGATGTTTTACTTATTCTAATTTACTTTAGTTAGTTTAAACATATTTATTTTACATCGATTGCGAAACAAGTTATTGCAACTTAGATTAATCACTCTCGATGGCTTCCTGGGTAGAACCAGTACTAAGCAATGTGGATTAATTATCTTGCTCAAGGATAAATAACGTTGCTGCGGCGAGGATCGAACCCACGACCTCTCGATCTGGAGATCGGCGCTCTACCACTGGACCACGCCACTCCACTAATTAACAAGTGTATTCTCCTACTACATATAAGATTAGTATCATGCCGACAAATAAACGTAGATAACACTTCGAACGGGAAATGTAGCTGAACGCAGTCAATATAAATACGCTTTTAAATCAAGTTTTATGTTAATATCGTTATTCTCTTTAACCTTTTAACATTAATACATTGAAGGATGTGAATTATGAAAATGCCCACGAAGAGGTTTTGCTGTGTCTAGCAATTCATAGAGAAATTACTATGCAGAAATATGGAGACAAGAATGATGAAGACGTCAAATCGGTATGCCAGAAGGCTTATATAAATTATTAAGGTTCTATTGACTAGCTGACCGCTAAATTCTAGTAAAATCGATATTACTTTGAAATCAAACAAATAAGTGCCTGCAAATGCGAACCTGAAACTTTTAATATAATTATTATCATGCCATACATATCTACTATATCATATGTTTTCGGTGCACTGGGGCACGGAGGATTCTGGGGAGATAGGTATTTATAAAAGATAAATATGAGACAAGTATCTACCAAACAGTGCTTATATATGCAACGATGATTTTAGTGTCCCCTTAATTGTGTCGACAGAAATATTTGAAAATGTTACGGTTCCAAAAATCGGCCTCGTATGAACCACGTTTCTGTCACCTTGATTGTGAGTACACGACGCATAAAGATAACTTTGTATTTGTATAATAAATGTAAGGAGAGAAAATATATAAGGAGGAAAGAGAAAAGTAGCGTCATGTGTAGATAATGCCGAGGTTCTACGCGTGACAGTTATTTATAACTTGGGTGGATTCCTCTATGGTCTGATCATTCTGATTGTAATTTATATTTACCAGTCAAGGCGTTATATGATAGGAAACTTTTAATGTTTTATCTATATCCTTGAAAACATTAATGTTTAAAGTTGGAAATTTCATAACTTTTTATATACAAAACATGATATAACCACATTAAATGAAAAATAAACATTTTAAGATGTGCTTGAACAAATGTATTATCAACCGTGCAAAGTAAAATTGAAAGCGTAGCTCCTCCGAAGTATCTTGGTAATTATATTTATATACATACAGCTATTCACTGGAACCTTAAACATTGTAATGAGTATCATTCAAACAGGTACAGTAACTACGTATTGCGTCCAATATGGCATGCCTAAGTTGTCTTTATGCCACTTTTGAATGATGTAAAACAAACATACCTTGTTTACGTCAATGCTTTTAGTTTACATGAGCAACGGCTCAAAATAAAAATAAATGTCCATCGTCATCTTCCGTCGCCGTACGCACGTTAACGTTTAACGACTTCTCCACGTACACTGCATATTGTGTTGACCAAACTTCACATGGTTGGATCATCCATGTGAAGTTATGTGGAGTTTGGTCAACATTGGATATGTATTTTATGATATTAATGCATGCAAGTTTCTTGAAATTAGGTCTCGCAATATTCACGATGGTCGATGTTAATTAAGATAATTTTGTTCCAATAGTCCAAATATTAACCAATCTCATTAAAATCAGATCATTTATCACGCTACGATACTCTTTACTACTCAGGATCAGACAACACTGGATTGGAGGTTACGTCAGATTGACCTTATGATTAGCCAATCAGATTTCCGCCTGCTCTATATAGACTGGTTCACTACGCATGTCGTGTTTCAGTAAAACGCTGTGGAGCAGTCTACGCTCAGTATTGTCCGTAACTTTTAGCTTATAAAACACAAAATAATTTCATTGACAAACATAACACACCAACTTTTATTGAAAGGACAAAAACAAAAAAACAAAACAAGATTGTTTGACTGAATTCAATAGCGAAACAAAAAATATACCGATTCGTGGGAATGAACCCACACTAAAATAACACTCGCGGGTCAATATATATCTAGTTGGCTTAGCTATCAACTGGACTTTGCGGCCACATATACTATGATTTACTATTTAGAACATCTAATGTCGTAATAATTTCGCCTTTTCGGTGGAATATATATTTTCAAAACATACGACAGCGTCCATGATTTTCTTCGTATTCTTGATTTAAAACATGCCATTTAGTGTATTTCTTTGAATTTATCGTTTATTCCACAGCAATAACACACGAAGACGTTATCTTTATTCGGATATAGATCTATGTGTTTCATGTGGGTTTTCGTTTGTTCAGTTCACTCGAACGCATTCTGAAGTGCATATGAAACGCGCGATTTCATTGGTTGAATTTAGTTGATCTTCTCATAAATATTGATTAGATGAAAGGTCGATCAGACGTGACCTCCAAGGCAGTGTTGTCAGATCCTATAACGGAGAGAATCAAAGCGTAATTAGGATATGATTTTAATGAGATTGAACATTTATCAAGCCCTGGAAGTTCAGCATTTGTTTATAGAGCTAAGACATGTAAAACATAGACTTACATTGGCTAAAACTTTAAAAATAATCTACTCCTCTGAAACAACTAGACGTAGAGGTATAATATTGTGTATGTTACACTTGCTTATGGTCCTCTAACCGTTTATTCATATAGAATTTGTGTTGTACATTGCAGAAAGTCGCTGTTGTTGGAGCTTATCTAGAAGAAAATGGATTACTACAGGTACACGCATACTGATATACACGAACAAATCCTGCTTGAATAACACAGAACAAATAAACAACTTCGTAATAACATGTAGTATTTAACAACAGAGTTATGACCCTTGTCATCTGTTCGGATAGACATATAGTTTTTGGTATTTTCTTGTGTACGTCCGTCACAACATCTTGTCCTCAAAACCCCTCACGGATACCTTTGAAATGGCAACATATTTTCGGTCTATTTTTAATAGCGTTTGGGGTTTTCGACTTTGGTTTCTGCTATGCATTACTTTTTTCCAATGAGAACGTTTGTTCCCGTAATTTCTCCTAGACATTTCCATGATTTCCTCGGAATTCAATCCATTATATAGTATAATGCGCAGATTTGCACCTGGCAACATAATTTTGATCAGTAATGGGGGCCTTTTTCTACTTAGCTTTTCTATGTATTAATTGCATCAAATGGGAATTGGTTCTCGCAGCTCCTCCTATAGATTTCCACGGAGTGCTTCGAAACTGGGTACAGTTATTTAGCATGATGCGCAGGTTTGCAACATACTTTTGTTCCGACTATATTTTAGTTGAGTAAACTTTTCGATTTCTATTGTCTATGCATTAATTGTATTAAAGTGGAACTTTTGTCCTAGCATCTCCTCCTACCATGTTCCATGGATTGCTTTCGACACAATACACACTTATTTATCAGGATAAGCCGGTTCATCCCTTTTAAAGTAAATTCGATCTGATCATTTTTAGCATTTGTATGTCCTTTTGATTGTCTATGCATTAATTATATATGCATGATATGCAGGTGTACATATTAGGCCATCAGCTGGACCCCAACTTTTGGCTTACCGGTACCACTCAAGGTGACAAATTCTAACAATGTTTTTTGACATTGATGATACCTATGGTATATAAATCACCCGGGTAGACATCTGGGATACACAGCTTATGCCCTGATTTTGGGGCAAAATTTGGCAAAAATCGCTGAATACTGGAATGTATTTTAAACAAAAATATCAGTGTAAATTTTAAATACGTTTTTGGTTCTGTAATGATAAATATACATTGATCTAACATGCGTATTTTTTTAAAGGTAATACTTTTCTTATTTTTTTTAATTTTTGGGTAAAAACTTACAATTTTTACCCCCAAAAAAGTTTCAAAAAATCAAAAAAATTAAGGGACATATTTTTTTTAATTTTTATAATTATTTTTATTACATGAATAATTTGTTTGTTAATAATGTAACCTATGGTTTGTACACTTATATCTTTTTGGTAGGTTAAACAAATATTTTAATGAAAATCGCTATGGTCATTTTTTAACAATTTCAATAGAAACTGAAAATAAATCGTTGTTATCACATCTTGTGATAAGATTAGTTGTGTTTATCTCATGGATGTCAATAGTGAATCAGAGTGTGTGATAAACACTATTTAAGGAAATCAAATGTGACAAACTAAATTTGGGGAAAACAAACATTTAAAGGGGGTACGTCAGGTTTTTATATAGAAACATTCAAATTGTTAAAATCTTCCAATCCATGATGAAAACATAATATCAATCGAAACATTATTTGAATGTGTGGTTTATAGGTCTACCATGTCTTCAATTAGAATTTACAATTTATATTTTGAATGAAGTTGCGCTTAAAATGGTCAACTTAACCATGTTGCGTCACCCAGGATAGCATATTATTACCGTGAAGTATGGATTTCTTTGTACATTGGAGTAATTTATAGGCACCATTATTATGTTTTGGTCATTTACAATTGTAAATAATATTATTTGCCAATTTAAAGTCGGACTCCTAGACATCAAGGAAAAGCCTGGTGTAACCCCTTTAAGTTAACTTGCGGGTTTTATAAGTCCGTCGCTCTTTATAGTGTTCCTTTCCAGTTATTTCTACTATTAAACATGCTCATTGGATACGCGAGACAATCCAAACCGGTGGTGCCATTTTGTTTCGGCGCTTTGGTTTATGTAGAACCCCTTTGTTGTGAATGTATGATTTAAAGAAGAAATGTTTGAAGATGTAGATCACTTATATGAAAACATTTACATCGACGCCAACTACATTCATTCTTTTATAATCATCTATATTTTTTCATCAGACTTATTTACACCTATTTCTAAATCTACTGTATCGTGATCATCTGTACGTGATCATTTTCAAACATTGCAGGCATATCAGATGGTCACAGGTACAACCGATATGTATATTTACATAGATCTATGTGAAGCCCTTCGCCAATTAGTTTAATAACTTAAGTTAACAAAACAAAAGCCATTTGAGTATGAGACAGTATTAGATCTACCTCATCCTCTTACAGACGGACAGATTTGTCAGCACATTGGATGTCCTTATACGTGTATAGACCTCAGGAAAATATTTCTCGGTTGTTTATCTGTGCATCAAGGGACGCAACCTGAAATGAACATCTAGCATCCTTCTATCACGATAGGGTAAACTATGCTCTCAACCTAACAAACATTGAAGCTCAAAATCTGAAATGTACAGGTACATACAGTAGATCGTGGTTCTAATAACACATTTGGAGGGATTCCTGTTGACCAAACAAAAAAAGAACCTTTAAACAAAGAAACACAGACAAAGAGAACAGTTTTAGTCCGGTTGTCAGATAGAACTACTTCCTCGCGTTAGAATTCAGAATTGCATATCTTAGACAACTAAGAACCTCCAACAGACAATGATAAGACATTGTATCTGTTAAAGATATGTTTAAGAGTTATAGGATTAATTCTGTTGATGGTGACCACAGGAAATTGATGAAAAGTTCCGCAGCTGCATTATTTCCTCCAGATAATATATTCGGTATACTGCAAGCCAAAGAAAATGGATGGAATGCATCTAAGCCCATCAACCCTATACTAACTTACAATGGCTATATATAACAGGTTCTTCAAACAAACACATTGAAAGAAAGGAAAAATAAAGTATATTGGGCGATAAAGATTTGTAAGTGGCATGTGAAGTTGTTGGAAATTGTTTAACAAAGAACACTGCAACATGTATAGAGACATTAAATTCAAAACGTGAATAAGCTTATAAATGGATCATTCTCCGTGAAGCACATGCATGCATGAAAAAAGAGTATGACAATGGACCTTTGGAAACGGCCGAACACGACACATACGAAATATTGCAGTCTCGGTTTGATTGAGACTGTTCATGAGCGGTAGTGAAATATGCTAGCTACCGCTCACGCCCTCTAGCCCCGCGTTGAGCAGAACTCAATATTCATAAAATCAATAGTACATAATTATAACCATCCCGAAGATGGCATGCCTACGGCGGTGGACATGGAGTTATATGCTTCCCCATGTCGTACGGCGTAAGGTCCCAGTATCTAATAAAATTAAATGCCACGAAGAGAGAAATAAACATAATGGAATTTAGTTGGGAGCAGCGGTTATGAAGCCTGCGTATCACAAGTAACAGCCAAAAGACTAAATTAAAAAGCAGACAACATATCCTATAAGTGGTTAAACAATAACCAGAGCCTTTTATCGGCCGGAGTAGTGGAACCACCGAATCAAACATTAAGTAAAAAAACAAAAGAAATTGAAAATGTACCACCGATAACTAAATATAACTCGAGTATAAAAACTGCTGAAAACAAATGTTCTCATATGCCTTAAATGAAAGCTCAATTTACATGAAATGTGGTTTAATGAGAGCAAATGTATAACCAGCAACATGATCCACAGAACGTAGTCACTACAATAGGTAATATAAAATAGCATAAAAGTTGAACAAGAAATGTAGCTTTCACAGAGCACAGTAAATCCAAAAACACACACTGCTTTCAAAATAATGTAAATCAAAAGCAGTTCAAAAAGTATATCACAAAAAAGGGTGCACCCTAGAACCGGTTTAAACCCCCAGTGGCCTACTTTGCCACTGACCGTTCCAAGGCGGTAGCCCTATTGTCAACCCTTTTTGTGTTTGTGATGTCGTTTGCATTTATTATTGCTTTTGCCTTCTTGTTTGTCTGTTTGCGTGTTTGTTTCTGTGTTTTGTGGTTTACTGTCCTCCTTGAATGCTACTTTCCCTGTCCGATCTTTTTATATTTCTTTTGACAACATGGGTACCGCCTTGGAACAGTAGTTGCAATCTGGACCATCATGATCTGGAGGATAAACTGTTTCAAGGGTGCAACAAACCTCACTCGTACCCTGCTATCATCCCTAAACATAACAACAGTGTACATTAGAATAATCCTCGCTAGGATAACCCTTTACATTTAAGAAAAGAAAAGTATAAAATGTACAACAAATAAATGAAACCTAAGGAGATTATTTCAAATGTACTCAATGAAGGATATAAGTGGGTAATAAATGCAGATTTAAACTGATGAATTAGAATAATTTACCGGTAAAATGATTCTTACAAACGTCAGACAACCGATGTTAATGAATTTAGAATTCTGTTGACGCTAGGAGGCGTGAGAGGTGTTGCATCTTATATTACTCATCTTCATATTATCTCATGAACATACTCAATACATCCGAGTCTGCTACTTCTTTTGTTTGTGTTTGTTGGTTCCAAGGGATCTCATTTTTAATATTTATATATCAAATGTGTGGTGCAAAGTGATGGGACTCATCACAGATACTGCCATGCAAGAATCTTGGAAAAAGAGGTGGAAGAGCTAATACCCAAAATCACCAAATTGTAGGCCTAGGATGGCAACGAAATTTCACTAGTAATCTAGATTTGTTTTTAATAGAGGGTCAAACAGCTCTTGCTGCTACATTATATGTTTGCTTGTGTGTTTAATCATCCATGCATATTGTTACGGTATTTACTCATCAGTGCATATTACCGACGTGTGTTTTGCTGTCCCATTATGACCTAATAAGATGTGTTAACGGGACATATAACTCGACTTCATTCATTCATTTTTTTGCGGTAAATGTTTGAAAATGCACAGGTGTGCAAGTTGATCAGGTGAGAGATAAACTATTGCAAAATGGCAATGAGAGAGAGAGAGAGAGAGAGAGAGAGAGAGAGAGGGAGGGAGTGTACAAGACAGACAGACAGAGAGACAGACAGACAGACATTCTGATGACTGAATTGACTGGTAAATTGGTAATGTTAAATTCGAAAGTTTATAATCATAAAGCACAGTTGACTAATATAACCTTTTTAACATGGATTGGAACATTTTTTTACATAAAAAGCGTCATGTACCACCTTCAAAATGGATTTCCAAATAGTTTGTCACCCTTGTTTATCCATGAGAATATTCACTTCTGATATGGGTTCAAGCTAATTAGTATTGTCACAATATGTGATAAAATACATTATTTACAGTTTCGTTTAGATTTCCATATACAAGTTTTAAATGACTAATTTAGAGATTTTCGTTAAAACATTTTTTTAAACTCCCATAAAAAAAACCGTTTTAGACTTAGCATTTCTATAGGTTAATGGTAATACTTGTCGCCTGAACTCCTCCTGTACTTGTATTTTAAAGATGTGTTCTAAACGTCGCAAAGCTCCTTTACATATCTCTATTCGAAGTTCTATTCTATTTACATAACGAATTATTCAAAGGGTGCTTATCGTATTCTAGAACTTTAGTATTGAATAGTATTCCCCTCGAAATTAAAAACTATTCATCATTATGATCATTGAATATATTTTCCACCAAATGCTTAAAATGGATAAAAAGTGAAAATCGAATCTAAATCTAACATAGTCTAGATTGCTGTTACATATTGTTAATTCCATGGATAAAAAGCAGTAATGATGTATACACTATACAAATGTGTCTATGTTTATGTATACATTGTAGTATGTTTATGTTTCATCTTGATTGCTTTTAGACAACGTTTCATTTTAAAATATCGCATTGTCGTAGGCTTTCATGTGTTCATAATTATGCCTAGAGCTATTTGATAAATTACGTTTATTTATTGTATTATATTTGTAAATATTTTATTAAGAGGGCCTCAATGAAGATTGGCTATTTCAATTGAGTCACCCTCTATAAATAAAGAAATTACTTACTTACTTACTTGCATCAAGTGTAGATTTGTTGAAAGTTGAAACCAATTGTCTCAACCATGAACTGGCACGAGTATTTATTTATTAATTACATCCCACCCACCCACACCAGCCTGCATGCAACATGCTTTGGACGTGTTGTGTTAAAACCAGTTTTAAAAGCAAGCAATCTTTGTTAGCTTAAACAGATCTGCTTTTTTTAAAAGGCTAAACTCAGGCGGCAATCGGAGTCGCGACGAAATAATATGTTAGACATTTATCAATATTTTTGACAAACTATACATTTTCGGAATCTTTAGGCAATATGTATTGTAATGTTCCTGGACAACAGCACACGAATTGCATGCATGCGTTATGCAAACTGGCTTAATTTACGATATGTTTTAAGTATTGTACACTGTATATGACCAGGTTTTGCATCGGCGGTTGCTGGAGAACAAAATTGCAAACAACTGTGCTACTCTGAATGTTGTACCTGACATGACAACACAAATGAAGGACATCCATTGTTTTACTGTGCACTGTTACAGTGCATTCACCATTTTGAATACGCACGCAGCTTACAACCTTGCTCGGCCATTTGTTGATATGATGGTAGATCCTTCAAATTTTCAGGTTTGTTCTCTCTAAATGTAGTATATTACATGTTTATATATTAGTTATTGCGTCAATCCAATATTGATCCACTAAACAATAGTTGCCTCATCGTTTTTAGTTCAGTTTTCTGTTTCCGTGAATTTCAATCATATCGTTATCCTATTGTAATATTGACATTGGTAAAATATCCTAGTTGACAAAAGAAGACAATATAGATACGTGAAAACGTATAACAGAGTATCTAAGTCATAAGTTTAGTATATGTTAACGTGTTTACCCCTAACATAAACTTACAGAGATGTAAGCAAGAATTAGAGTTATGTTAACTGCATCGGTGTTTTTTTTTGTTTTAATACATGCATAAGCAATCTAAACGTATGAATTGTGATATATCCATTTATTCATTTAACTGCAGAATAGCTACTTGCCTGGTATGTCTCAATTGGATCATAACCATTTGGAGGAGATACAACACATCATACATGGGAAATATTACTGTAAGTATTCTCTAATACCCAAACTTTAGTAAGATCAATACAGATGTTTATAGTAACATTACACAAAGTATGTGTTTAGCCGAAAATCCTCTAATAGATATGAAACAATTATTAACTCACCTGACCCGAAAGCTGAAAGTGAGATATTGTGACCACTATTCGTTCATCGTCTGTACGTCTCTGTCTATGGTTGACCAAACGTCACCTGATTCTAAGAGCAGTAGCTCTGAGTTTTGCTGATATGAGGTAGGCGTTAATTTAATATATATTTAAACATTTACTTCTCACGAAACGTTGAACATATGTCAACCGTCAAGTAGTTTCCCCCTCAGTTTTTCCATAAGTCATAGAGGAACATATTGGCCTTGCTCTATGTGTCAACACGTGTACATACAGATATATAGGGAAATTCCCTTCTTCTAAACATTATATCAATTTTACATGGATGACACCAAGGTTCAATGATGTTAAGGTTGTTAA
Source organism: Cyrtodaria siliqua (assembly GCA_037043455.1). NCBI lineage: Eukaryota > Metazoa > Mollusca > Bivalvia > Adapedonta > Hiatellidae > Cyrtodaria > Cyrtodaria siliqua. The sequence continues at coordinate 39,330 of JAWPHD010004220.1, forward strand.
AAGTATATCAACGCGAGATAACCGCCGTTTCTTAAATATCCGATTATTTTAAAAACTCAAATATTACAAAACCTAGAATACATTGCGAAAGATAATTTCAGAAATGAGACCTAAAAATGCCAAACAATAAAGGTTGTTTAAATTAAGTTAATATTTAACACACCTTGGTAGTCCACCACATTGCAAATTGAAAACGAGTTTCCCCTTATTTGACATAGATAATCCTGAGATTAATACCTTTTCATTTTGATAGAATAACGTGTTTTTTTAAGTTTAGGGATGCCTGTGTTTAAAGTTATAATGAAACAATATTTCACAGAAGTAAATTGGCATGTAATGGAAGGAGAAAATGCATCGATTTATATTCCACCCACCCCATACTCACGGGTAGGAACTGGAACAACCTAGGGAAATTAGACACATTTCAAAATAGATTTGTGAGTCCAATCCCATGGACTTCCATCGTATATTAAATATACTTGGGTGGGGATAATATAACGTTAACTTCAAACATATACTCCTCAAAATAGTTTAAGGACCACACAATAGAACTGTAATAATTACTTAATCTATTTATATTATGGATTGCATATTCATAAATAAGGTTAATACATGTTTGTAATGTAACAATAGTAAAACTAATACAACTAAACTTAAAAATTGCAAAAAAGACAGTAATTTGTTCAACTACAGCACAAAAATGACCAAAATCTAAACATGGTCTTTAAATTCTTTTGAGGAGTATATTTCAAAATCAATAAATATCTCACATCGCCCGTTTCAAAGTTCTTTGTATTATTCCTGCGTACAGGGTATTGCTCGATTTCTAATATCAACCGTCAGACACAGATTTTAGAAATGAAAAAAATTGTCCTATAGAATTCACAGCACCCAAGAGCAATAGCATCATAGGTCCTTACTGAACCACAAAGAGCAAATTAGAAAAATAATTGAGATAGACGCCATACAACACAACTAGTGGCGAAGACAGGATTACCGAGCTGTAATGGTCAGTAAGGCCAACTGATTAGCTTAACTCGATTATTTATTTATACACAACCTCAATTCTTCGCAATGCCGAGGCAATTCTAAATGATGGTACACTATTATGCCAACATGTGCATACCAATTCGGGGTAAACATTGACCAAACATGACAAGAATTTGGCCTTTTGTCTCCTTAAATGTCTTCCTTTTGGTTTACTTATTATACCGTTTTTATTCGATTGATATACAACTTCGTATAGAGCACAGCAATGAAGCAGACATCAACACATTGCAGGACTTTCCGTTCCGATGCTTTTTCTATGAGCTTAATTGTAGTGTAGGAAAGTAATATTATTTGTAGATGCAACCTGATTAAACCCCCAGTGGCCTACTTTGCCACTGACCGTTCCAAGGCGATAGCCCTATTGTCAACCCTTTTGTGTTTGTGATGTCGTTTGCATTTTTTATTACTTTTGCCTTTTCGTTTGTCTGTTTGCGTGTTTGTTTTTGTGTTTTGTGGTTGACTGTTGTCCTTGAATGCTGCTTTCCCTGTCCGATATTTTTATACTTCTTGACGTTTATTGCAAATTTAGAACGAACATATCCTAATTTTGGCATCAGATGATATTTGGTAATTTCTTTTGTTTTTGGTCTACCCTAGCCTTGAACGAAGTGCACTGCATTATATGCTTGGAAACAACATCATTTTCAGTTGATTGAAATGAAATATAATAATCAGTACTCCCTAGTTCCATAAATAAAAACATTGTTTTCCCGTTCAGGGCAAAGCATTGTGTTAGAACTGGGACATGAATGGTATGAAAATACCTCATTGAAGGTTCCATGTTCACCGTCATATGTATATCGTCTTCGGGATGGTTAAAATGTGTTTACTGTAGACATTTATATATTGAGTTCTGCTCAACCCGGGGCTAGCGTCGTGGACAGTAGCACGCATTTTCCACTAACGTTCATGAACAGTCTCAAACAAACCGAGGCTGCACTATTGTTTGTATTATCGTTTTCGGCGATTTCCAAATTTCTCATTTCATACTCTTTTCATATATCTCAGTAGCGTTGCCTGTGAAGTGTTGCGTCAGTAAAGCTTTTCCAAGTGCTTGCAATCTAAACTGTTATTCATTTCGATCTTTGGAATTCGCTGAGCCCGATATTTATATACAGATATCGGTGGTTCGTTCTCAACTACGTTTGTTTACTTACTTTTATTTCGAATACGTGGTTCCACTACTCCAGCATTTAAAGCTTCTGAATATCTTTTAATCACCCTTAGGATATGTTGTCTGCTTGACGACGATTTCCAAATTTCTCATTTCATACTATTTGGACGTAACGATGGCATCACACAGTGATATTATATATTATATTATATTAGCTGCTAATCAGCAAGACATTTCCTAAATACTCGAGTTTAAAATACTTAACGTAAATCAACTGGAGCGTAGCATACTTTTGAATTTATTACAGTCCTTATGCGTTTTGTTTTCTTTTTTATGGTCAGAATCTATTTTTTTTTGTATTTGAAAACAAATTTTCTAATTGGCTTTTTATACTATAGTATATAATTGGATTCTCTGAATATCTGAAATATTTTGTAATAAAATCAGTAAAGTGACACTATTTTATCGAAATATACTTAATATTTCAATAACATCATTAACCTTATTAAGATAAAGCGATTTTAAAATATGTCAATATGGGGTCGAAGAAATATAGCCTTGAATCATGGAAGCAGTATTATAGATGTCATTATCAGAAAAATATTATGTTAAAATTATATTCATGTTGAGTAGTAAACATTTACAGGCTAACAGATTTATTTCAGTTTTAAGTGAGTTGTGTTTTATTATACTTTCACAAACATATTAGCCATCCGGCTGATTACCACAACGTGGCGTGTTAAATTAAATGTAACATATGCAACATTATACAAGTGTTTCTAACATTGGATTAAATACCTTAATGTCTCTGACCGTGTACATTAAACATTAGAGTGCGTTCATGATACATATGGTTTGTCCAACAACGAATGTATATATACCGAGTCAAAAAAAGAAAGTGTGCAATCAAATTTGCATAATCAACTTCATTACGAATATTACATTTCTGTTTACATTTTCGGAAATTTTTAGGTCATTCGTATGTTCAAACATCCTAACTTCATGTTTGAGAAGAAGGTTAAAATTTGACATTCATGTGAATTTCCAGAAAACCAGCAATTAATAACGTCACTGTTTTCGAATTCAACTGCATGCACAATGTTCAATTTCATGCATTTTGCAATTTTTGTTTTGCTCTTTTCTACTTTGAGAGACGCAAACCCTAACAGGGTAGGAACTTTTCGTACAAAGGTACCACTACTTTATTAAAGCAACATTTCGTATATTTTAAAACCTGTTTTGCTAAACTTTTCATTTCAACTTTAAAGTATATTTCCAGAATTAGATGTGCACACTTTCTTTTGTCTCAGTATGTATTATACGAATACCAACTTGTTTACCATTATTAATTCATGTTGCATATATTTTTAGGTTGCCCTAACGGACATACCTATGTCATTGGTGATGTAAGTATTTTGTATACACCCGTAACAGTCTATGAAATGACGTAGTTTTGCCTTTTACTGCAAACTGATAGAAGATGGAAAATATATAGAGAATAATAGAAAGTGTCAGTAAAATATAGAAAATATTTCAAAACTATATATTGAAGTGAAAAAGAAACGCAACTCGGGAATTTGCAGTTAGTTAGAGAAAGGACACAACTGTGATGTTGTAAATCAGAGTAAACTTTATAACAAGAAATTCATAAATGTTGAGGTTCCTCTTTGAAAAGTTCAGCCATTTCAGCACTGTATTTGACGTAAAGTGTTTGCAAAAGTGTGCACTCTAAGTGTGCTCACAACCCTGATCCAAACGCATACTATGTCAATAATTAAACTTTTAGGGGATACTATTTGCTGTGTTACGTGTTGTTTTAGTATTCCTTTCCGAACGGAAAGGTCTTACGTAGCCATGTACCATTCGATTAACAGCAGCATATTGTACATACTATCTATAGCGGAAATTCCCGAGTTGCGTTTCCTTTTCGTTTCAGTATAAAAAAGTTGTTAATCGGTTACAAAAAAAAAATATTCAACGGTCACGCCTGCTTTTGCCTCCTTATAGTAGTATTTACTTGGTCGTCTCATGATACGTATACATGTACTTACAGTGTGCTTAATTAAATATAATGTTTTATATGATTTATATTGTAAGTGTACGTTTATATGTTTTGTTCGTTAAGAATTATTGGTCCGCCATCTTTGAAAAAACGATCCAAAATCGATGGATATGGTCAAGTGAAATGTTCAACCAAATACATATTTTAGGCATTATCAATGTTAACCGCATATTATGTGACAATTGTTCAACACGTGATGTGAACATAATATTAGAAAGAATACTAACTTTCCAAATTTCTGTTTGATATCATTTGACTCAAAGTTGTTTTTATTATTTATCAATCTCATTAAAATTATATCCTAATTACGCTTTGATACTCTTCGCTATTGGATCTGACAACTTTGCTTTTGAGGTCAAGTCAGATCGACCTTTCATCTAATCAATATTCATGAGAAGATCAACTAAATTCAACTAATGACATCGCGCGTTTCATATGCACTTCAGATGACATTCGAGTGTACTGAACAAAGAAAATCTACATAAAAAAGATCTATATCTGAATAAAGATAAAGTCTTCGTGTGTTATTGCCATGTTATTGCACGATCAATTCAAAGAAACGAAGAAAATCATCGCTGTCATGTGTATTTTTTAAATATATATATTCCAACGAAATTATTACGACATTAGATATTCTAAATATACATTAGATATTCTAAACAGTAATTCACAGTACATCTGGCCCGCTTAGCTCATATAATAGCGTACTCGACCGCTGGCCCAGAGTGTCATTTTAGTGTGGGTTCAATCCCACGAATCGGTAATTTTGTTAGTACCGCTATTACATTCCGTCAAACAATCTTTTTTTTCCAGTAAATATACAATAATGGTTGATGCTTTTATGTTTGCCAACGCAGTTCTTTTGTGTTTTATAAGCTAAACGTTACGGACATTGTCTCTTTCAATACCGAGCGTGGACAGCTCCACAGCGTTTTACTGAACACGACATGCGCAGTGAAGCTGTCAATACCGAACAATTTTGTAGGCTGAAATCTGATTGGCTACTCGTAAGGTCAATCTGACGTGACCTGCAATGGAGAGTGGTCAGATCCTTAGTAGCGAACAGTATGGTAGCGTGATAAATGGTCTGATTTTAATGGTGATAAATGGTCTGGTTATTTATGTGAAATAAATTGGTCCATAGGATAGGGAATACAGTATTTAAGACCTTGCAAACCAGTGAGGAATTGCATTTGGTGGTATATGTTTTATAGCCTGCTTTTATCATATTCTTTTAAATCTCCTGACGTTCATTCCTTCAAAAAAGAATAAATAAGCAGTGTATATTGTGTATTTATAATACGTAAAGTGTGTGTGTGTGTGTGTGTGTGTGTGTGTGTGTGTGTGTGCGCGCGTGCGTGTGCGTTTGCGTGCGTGCGTTCGTGCGTGCATGTGTTAAATTCTTTATTTTTTATTTTTACAGTGTGGGAAGGCATTTTCGTATGGCGTATGTCCCGAATGCAATGAGTTCATCGGAGGTGAATGGCATCATTTATTAGAATCGAATCAGGTCTACTCGACAAAGTAAGTTTACGCTTTGTTTACTTTGCTGCCAACACATGTTCAAGGGTTATTCGAACATGGGATTACTACAAAGCAAGCATTCTCATCGTGGCCAAACTAAAGTCGTTTTTCAAAGAGCCAGATAGTACAAAGAACAGACGATATAATACTTACATTAATTCGCTCACCTATTAATATCCATTATAAAATGAACGCTTATACGAACGTATGGATATTATAAACCTCCCACAAAGGCAAGACATTCGACGTAAAAATGATATCGTGGGATGTCTTCTTGATGTAGATTTTACTATGTGAGAAGGGTCCTTCGATAAAACATCTTTAGAAGTTCCTCCACAAAACGATTTTTTGCAACCTAGTAGTTACATGTCCAACGGTCATGTAACGGCATGTATTGTTTATGAAATATCTCGGCTGTATATAAATTAGTTTGATGCATTGAAATGAAATATGTTCACATCCTAATGCTATTTAAAACGTAAAAGATTAATATCCCGTATTGTAAAATGACCAAAAGACAATATAACTTTTATATTTTATTAACGAGTTTCAATAAATATTTTCACTACAGACAAACAGGTCATAATTTGGGAGAAGCTACTTACAAAGAGTATGAACCTCCTAGAGGTCACCCACCTGTGATTATTTCAATAATCCGGCTTCTGACTCACACAGTAATGTACCTAGCCGCAAATGTAAACATTACGGTAAGTAAAAATGATTAATGTTGTTTAGTGTTTCCCTACTTTTTATACCAATCAGATTGCTCAGACCTTCACATACTTGCTACATTTATTCATTTACTAACTACCTGTATTATTCAAACGTCACCTAATCATGATTTGCCGATTTTTTAAATCGAACATTTGAAATGAAGGGACATTTTCATCATTAAGTAACCTCTTTCTCTCTTTAGGTTTCTTTTAATCTTGAAACTGCACGTATTTCTCTAAATATGTTATCATTTAAAGAAATAGTTTTTCTTCAAAAAGCTAAAAGCATGTATAAAATAGCAAATCAAATGTCCCCGAAATATCTAAGCGACTTGTTTCATATGAGAGTAAATGAGCAAAATATTTCAATGCAACTGACATTTACAAATAGAAATTTCATAATACCTAAGCCAAATAACGAACTCCAAATATGTGGAGTACGTACTCCAAATATGTGGAGTACTTGGTCCAGTGGTAGAGCGCCGATCTCCAGATCGAAAGGTCATGGGCTCGATCCTCGCCGCGGCCACGTTATTTATCCTTGAGCAAGATAATTAATCCACATTGCTTAGTACTGGTTCAACCTAGGAAGCTATCGAGAGTGATTAATCTAAGTTGCAATAACTTGTTTCGCAATCGATGTAAAATAAATATGTTTAAAACAAATAACGAACTATTCAAAGGGAGCTTATCATATTCTGGAACTTTAGTATTGAATAGTATTCCCCTAGAAATTAAAAACTCTACATAATTGAATATATTTTTCAACAAAAGCATGAAATGGGTAAAAAGAGAAACTCTAATCTAAATCTAGCATTGTGTAGTTTGCTTTTACATATTGTTAATTCCTTGGGTTAAATGCAGTAATGATAGTTTCTTAATGGTGAAGATTCCTCCTCACAGAATCTTTCCTGTGCGTAAGCTAAATACTACTATAATTTGACGGAGTTGAAGTTTTAGTGCCCATTCAATACCGCTTGACTATCTATCATTTATAACACGTTTGGCTTATATTTCGAAAACAACTGAACGTCATGTTTATAAAGCAAATGTCTCCGCAATATTTGAGTTGTAGAATAACATGTGGCGTTCAACAAGGGAGTATACTTGGGCCACTATTATTTCTATTATTTATGAACGATCTACCTATAACTCTCTGTAAAACTTCTATTAGTTCAGACATGTATGCTGATTACACTACAATTTATGATGTTCAATTAGATAAGATCACTCTAGAAAACAATCTACAATATTCATTAGACCACCTTCAAAGATGGTGTAAAGAGAAAGGTATGCTATTAAATACGAAACAAACACAAAGAAATATAAAAAGATCGGACAGGGAAAGTAGCATTCAAGGAGGACAGTGAACCACAAAAAACAGAAACAAACACGCAAGCAGACAAACAAGAAGGCAAAAGTAATAATAAATGCAAACGACATCACAAACACAAAAGGGTTAACAATAGGGCTACCGCCATGGAACGGCCAGTGGTAAAGTAGGCCACTGGAGGTTTAAACCGGTTCTAGGATACACCAAACCTCACACCTACCCTACTGTCATCCCATTAAAACAGGACAGTGTAAATAAAGAAATCCCCGCCATGATCTAATCTCTAACCAACAAGGCAGCATCAATAGGCGATATAAGTAAAACACAAATATGCTCGTGTAAATATAATATAAAAATACAATAGCCTAGAAAGCCACAATGAAGGTACTCAATGACTTGGCAGAAGCCAGAGCAACAAGAGAATAAACCATTAAGGGCACGACAAGAAAGATCATAGACAAACATCAAACTCCACCGTCCCAATGGGCGTTAGGTAGGCGTCATCATAGGGTCCACAGCCTGTCCGGTCATCGTACAATTAAAGAGGAAAGCATAGTGACGAACTGTAAAAGGGTCCACCACCAAGCATGTAGTACGTTGCAAAATGATAGGGTCAAAACCTCCTTTGATAAACTGTTTAACAAGTTTAATAAAGACATTGATTATTACAACTAGACAGAAACGTGCACCTATGAATGATGCTTCATGATACTTAATTATGAAAATATAGAGTTAAACATGACACAATATTAAATGTAAATATTGATGCAAATATGAAATGGAATAATCATTTTCAGCATATTTCCAAAAAGAGCACGTCATGTCTGTGGCTGTTATCCAGAATACTTTTGTATATATCACAGGAACATAGTTTATTATTCTCCAATGCATATATACAACCTCAGCTTAATTAGTGCTGTGTTATTTGGGAAACTCTTCTAATACCAATGTATATAGAATAAAAAATAACAAAGAAGAGCATGCACAATTATACAAGGTCATGTTTATATGTGTCTATGTTTATGTATTCATTATAGTATGTTTATGTTTCATCTTGATTGATTGATTTTAGACAGCGTTTCATTTTAAAATATCAAATTGTCATATGCTTTGATATTTGTTCATATGTATGCCTACAGCTATTTTATAAATGACATTTATTCGTTGTATTATATTTGTATGTTATTAAGAGGGCCTCAAGGAAGAATGGATATACCTTACTTACAACCTGATTGAGGTATTCCTTTGTTTTCAGTAACAATCAAAATGAAAAGGCGTGATATAGACAAAAACGTATTTTTATCAGCAGAGAGTTTCCCTTCAATACAAACACCTGCCAGTTATTCTGTATTAGCACTGTGTTGTGCTCCTCGAAGCAGCATATGTTTGCCGCTTTATATGTCTGCTTAAGTTTAATTAATTGCATGAAAGATGACACAATCAGAATTCACGGATCATAACTCTAGGCTGACGTTTTCACCAGATAATGTCTCTGTGCATGTTTTTGTCACATATTTTTTGTACGGCGTGCAGGGCGCAGGAACTATAAGTACAGGTCGACTTTTTCAACAAGTCGTATCCCTTTAGATTTCTTGGTTTATTTAAAAGTAAAAAAAATTGGCCTAATTACATGTAATGTTGATATCAATAATAAGTCACCAGTAGCTTAAGGTCCTCTGTTAAGTGTTTGTCCAAATGGTAAACCTGTGTTTGAGTTCAGCTCTTAGTAGAGAACGCAGTTTTCAAGTTTTGACCAATGGGCTATATCCCCAAGGCTAAGACCCAAAGGTCAACGATGAATGGATGGTTGAATCCTTCTTTTTATGCCCATTAAGTATACATATGTTTATAGGTTATGGATCTCAACAGGTTTCAAGTTATGACCCAGGGACTATGTCCCCAAGTGTGGGATGGACCCCAAGGCCGATGCTGGTTGGATGGTTTATCTTTCTGTTCATGCCCTTAAGTGTATATATGGTTATATGGTAGGGATCTCAACAGGTTTCAAGGTATGACCCAGGGGATATGTCTCCAGGGTGGGGATGGACCCTTGGGGCGATGTTTGTTGGAAAGTTGTATCCTTCTTCTCATGCCAAGTAAGTGTAGATATGGCTTTAGGATAGGAATCTCAACAGTTTCCAAGTTATTATACTTTGGTTTTGTCTCCAGTAATAGGGGTAGATCCCAGGGCCGATGCTGGTTGGATGGTTGTATCTGTAGAGTGGGAATCATCTCAACATATACTAAGTTATGAGCTAAGGGCTATTGCTGGTTTCAGAAAAGAATATTATTTTAAGATATTTCCTTGTATAAGTATATGTAAAAATAAAAACAAAAGTCGAACAGAAAATGCATCTTTCACAGAATATGGTAAACCCCAAAACACGCAAAACGACAGACATGCATGGCAGCGTTAAAATGGAATAAAGGCATATTGCGTCACAAACACAAAAAGGGTTTACAATAGGGCTACCGCCTTGGAACGGTCAGTGGCAGAAAATGCCGCTGGAGGTTTAAACCAGGTTCTAGGGTGCACCAAATCTCACACTTACACTATTTTAATCCCAATAAAACGGGATAGTGTAAATAATAGGTCTATGTAAAACTGTGACCTCCGGGGCGATGCCAAATTTGATCCCAGAGTCACCGGTAGAGAATCATAAGCTAATACTACATTTAATATATGAGAGCTCTGCCGCTTGTGGTTTCAGACAAGAAGATATTTTTAATTTTTCCTATTAACGTCTATGTAAAACTGTGACCACTGAGGCGGGGTCCTATTTGACTCCATCGTCACCATCTGAAAAAAGTTGGCAGAATACAATAATCTATAGGAAATGCAACATATTAAACCTTTGGCACGTGTAAGCCTATGTAAAACATGTTACCCTTTGGATTGGACTAAAGTTGATTACCATTTGAACAAACTCAGTAGAGGACTATAAGCTTACAGTAAAGTCAAAATATTAAACCTCTAGATCTTGTAGTTCCAGAGAAGAAGATTTATTTTGATTTTGTCCTTAATAACTATGTGAAACATTTTATCCATGGGGCGGGTTCATATGTTATCCCTGGATGACCATTTGAACACATTTGCTAGACTACTATAAGCTCATATTAAAGGCAAACTAATAAAACTCTGGCGTCTCAGAGAAGATTTCGTTTAAGTTGTTTTCCTTTTATAAGTCTATGTTAAACATGTGACACCTGGTACGGGGCCAAATTCGACCCAAGGTTCACCATTTAAACACACTTGGTAATGGATTATACGTTTATAGTAAATGCAAGCGAATACACTTCTTGTAGTGATGAAAAAGATTTTTATGTTTTTCCCTATACAAGTCTATGTTAAACATGTGACACCGCCCTGGTCAGATTTGACCCAAGGGTTATCATTTGAACAAAGGTGGTAGAAGACCATAGTATATAGTATAGCTAAAGAAGATTCCCGATCTATGTAAAACTGTGACCATCGGGTCGGGTACAGATTGGACCCATGGTCACCTTTTGAACATACTAGAGGGTAGAGGATCATAAGCTTATGCTACATTTAATATATGACATGCAAGGTCGCTATACACAACATTTGCACTGCCCGGTGCACAGCCTTTTGTGACCCCAAGGGACTTTATCTGTACAACGTTTATAGGCTATGGGTTTACGATCATTAATAAGGAAACATCGTCGAAATCTGTTCAGTGGTTCTGGAGAAAAAGATTTGTTAAAGTTTTTATTATATATGGTATTGGCGGGATGTATCATTGATCTTTTTTGTACAACTTTGAACGGCACTGACTTCCGCATTATTCATGTGAAATATTATTAAAATTGGCCAATTGAGAAGAAAGCCGTTTAAATAAAAACTACGCCTGACGGAGGGCGGACGAAGAATGATCCAAACAGCTAGCATTTGTGCCTTCGGCGCATGTGGGCTAACAAGTAATATATTCGATTTAAGTGTTGGGCTATAAACTACTATTCGCCTGCTCTGTGGCGGCTCTAGATACTGTGTTTCAGCAGCAACTCCATTAATTACATTTCAGGCAATACAATCGATGATTACAAGAAGGTTAAACAAAGAGGAAGTAGAGTCATTTCTGTTACAGCACATGGAACATGATTTTAAATCCATCAAAACTGCGCTTAACAGAAGCGAGGACGAGACCTTAATTTTGTTGCATACGATTGTACAAAAATGTGTTGACTCTTCACTTTGCAGTAAGTATATCTTAGTTTGAGTTTGCTGATTGTAACAAGATGCACCAAGTGAAGACAACCCACCAAGAGCGAATCAAGAATAAATTTACAAATTTATTAAGAAACAAAATGAAATATAGGGTCCTATAGAAACCATAGCGTCCAAACGAAATGGCATCGTAGGTCCACACTTTACTGCAAACAAGGAGCAACATTTAATTTATTATACAATGAAAAAGACAAAATACAACAGAAAGGGTGGTGAAAACAGTGTTACCGACCTGGAACGGTCAGTAGGAAATAAGGCAAATTAGCTTGAATCGATTTTATGTGTACACAATCCTCGCTATTTTCCTGTCTTCAGCGCCCAAATCGACAAGACAGTGTAAACAAACTACATTCCATCAAACGGAGTTATCTAACAAAAAGGTCTACATCCAGAGAAAATAACAAAAGAAACACTAAGATGAAGATGAATATGTATACAAGAGGCGTTCAGCTTATAACGTAACACTTTCATTTTGTAACTGAATCACATATCTTGAAATTCTCGACGAATATGTTCATTTTAATGTCAAATATAATGATTCCTTCGATCTAAAACATTTTGACATGAACTAGTATGTGCTTCCTAATTTTGCTGCATGGGTATTTTTGAAAAAGTGTAGAGAATGATGTTTTGAAGCAAACATCTTCTATTATAAAAAACAAACACATTTAAAGAAGAAATGCTTGTAAATTGGTGTTGATGGTATTCTGATATGTCCATGTCTGAACGTAAAAAAGTGGAATATGCATTCGTCGGTTTTCACGGTTTCAGCAAAAAATAAGATGAAATTCGACCTTGAACATTATGAAATTGATAAAAATGCTGCATGCATTTTCATGATTTCCTCCTCTATAAAAATAAGTTTAGTTTACTTCCTAAAAAGAAAAGATAGAACAAACATACAACTTAAAATTTAGGGGCAAACACACACAAATGCAAATAATGATGGAAACAAATATAAATTTTGGCCAAATATATCTTTATATGGTACGTGATAATACAGACGTTGCCCACGTTGTTAATACAAACTACAAAACGAACTTTGTTGCTTGGTTTAGGTTTTCAATTTAAGGCGAACGGATTTATCGATTTATTCATTAAAGCAAATATTAATAAAAATGTTCATAAGTTTACCATTACAATATATTTAAGTGGTTGCTTTTATCTTAATTTAGTTATTTAACACACATTTTGTCACAAAAAAACGTCAAAAAACGTCATGTCCAACGTTTCAGAAGTTTCCAATAGTTTATGTTGAAATCCTAGCTATTCACGTATTGTTTAACGGAAGCAGACGAAATGTCACGGGGACAATGTCGTGGTCAGTATCAAAGTCGACGTTATAAAATGTATCACGTCAGTATCACGTCAGTTTCATAACATAGGCCATTCTTAATAGATAGGCAAACATATCCATCGGGAAATTTTGTGAACAATTTGGACAGCTGCATGGTAAATTAAAATATGGTGATGACAGATATTGCATTAAGGTGATATTCCAATGATACATACATGAGCCTTTTCAGTGCTATAGATTAATTGTGATTAATTCCGATCTTCTGAATTTTATGAATATTTTATAAAGGTATGTTATGGTATTATCTCAGTGGTTGTTTATAAATAAATAAAAAAATGATAATAATCCAAAAGATATATAAAAAAACACGAAAATACAAAAGGTAGTCAAATTGCCCACAGTCATCATTCGACGTTTCGTCGTGATAACCACGCATCAAGAGATTATAAATGCGTGTTTTGATGTGAAAATTGGAAATGTCTATTTTCGAAAGATAACTAAGATAATAACATATATTTGTTTATGTTTCAGTTCTTATTTTAGCTATCCATGTGCATTTGTCCGTCTTCAAAAGACAGTCTAACATTTATATTGTGTCTACTATAACCTCTCTTTCTTACTTAATATTGAAAAACTCATGTCTACAACTTATATGTTTTAAAAGATATACGTCAACTTTTTTTTCCTATAAAAATCAACGCATAAAATGTTCATGACGTCGCGTATAGTGTGGTATCTAAAAGCCATATAGGGGTTAAATTGTGAACTGCCTGAAGCATGAAACTTTGCATGATTATACCTTAATATAAAACACAGGAGACAGGCGTAAGGACCCCTCTCTATCAGTAAAATGAGGCCCTAAAAGAGTATCTGATGTTTTTCAGATAAAACATAATATAATGGTTTTACTGGATCGGTCATCGAAGTAATGTATACTTATAAAATGTGTAACATTGTAAGTACCATTTAATAAGTGTACTATCATTTGAAATATATATTTGTCACCATAGCAACAGCAGTATGGCATTGGGACCCAAAAACTCCATTGAAAGATAACAAAAGTACATTTTTAAACGCTACAAATAACTGCATATATGCATATTATAGTTGTTTTACCTATTTATATATGTAAGACAATACATTGATATCTTCTTAGCGGGTGGTTATATATTATTATAATGTTGCTGATACAATGCCAATATAACATCGTCCAGTCTATATGAATGTGTAATATCCATATTTCATGGCAACATAACAGCAATGACATACATTTCGTTTATATTACTTTGATTTATTTACTAAGCGTCAAGTTTAAAGCTATCTTTTTAAGCTTTTAATTGATTTAGCAATCCATTTTAACAAAATTATTCCACTGAGGCCCTAAATGGAGCATTTCCTGCTTAAACACGTTAGTAAAGTAGAACGTCTTTTTTGGTTTATAAAATGATTTTAATTCACAAATTATATCATTCCACATACTGATGTTATGGAAACATTACTTCCTTTAAAAAATAATAAGAATATATCACTTCAATTAATTAGCAATATAAATACTCATTAATTTGCATTAAAACATCAATATATAATCTGTTTATACATGTTATTGTTAACAAATACATTGTTTATTGAAAAATTTAAGGTGTTTTGCAGTATTTATTGCTAACTTCATTTAAAGCTGACTCAGTTTGTTCAGCTTTCTTTATATCTTGTTTGACTATTTTGTTATAAATATTTTAAAACACTGTTTCATTTACAATGTAAAGTTGATATCAACGTAATGCCTGCTGGTACAGAATATGTTTCTCTGCACTTTAACAAGAACTGGTATATTTGTCATTTCACACGATTGTCTTCCTTTTTGATGCCAACGATGTTGTAGTAGCTGCTTCAGCTGTTCAGATCCGAGACGATATATATTTGTGTTCTTTATTGAGTTCTTTGAAATTGAGGGAAAGACTGTTTGCATAATTGCAATGATTTTACACTGTTAAAGAGATTTACTTGACTCTAGTGATTGCACTGCAGCGCCACCAACACTACTCATATACTAGTAACCAACCCCTGGACAATAATATAAGCCTATACTTTCGAGAGATACAAGTAAATTAGACTTTAGTTCTGTTTCATTTTATTTTGTACTGCCAATGCTGGTAGCATTGCATGGTTTCTCATTGTTAATTATCTGTTCTTTGTGTTTCTCTTGCATCGGAATTGTGGAAAGTTGGGTTTCCTTTGTTAGTCATAGAAGGATTGACAAGTTGATGTTTTACCTTTTGTTTTTTGTTTACTCTGCCTCTCTCACGGACACAATTGTGTCTTCAGTCATTCGCCAAAACATTTGTGTCATTGTTTACAAGGTCTGGTAAGTCATTTCTAGGGCGTCCTTGGTGCTGATAATTTGACATGGTCATACAACCTTGTCTGGGTGCTGGTTGTGTGTTTATGTTGTTTTATTACAACATTGTCCCTTTTATTCACTACAGTTAAAATGCTATCTATTTATGGACCTGACACTGTCCATCTGTTCAATGTTTCATTATTTACCGTTTGATTTAGAGTCCATTTCTGATAGAAGTATTTGCTTGGGGACTTGATTAAGTTCGGCTGTTGAAAATGATTTACTTGATTGCTGGGTGATAAATTTATCACTGAGGAACTATTCCTATGTTGATAAACTGGTCATATGTAAAGTGTT
This sequence comes from Cyrtodaria siliqua, assembly GCA_037043455.1. Taxonomy (NCBI): domain Eukaryota; kingdom Metazoa; phylum Mollusca; class Bivalvia; order Adapedonta; family Hiatellidae; genus Cyrtodaria; species Cyrtodaria siliqua. Next base: position 55,364 of record JAWPHD010004220.1, read on the forward strand.
TCGGTCACGAACATGCATGGATAACCAGCAATCAAGTATATATGATCAAGTCTGATGAACCATGATGAAATTTTCTGTCTGATTATGACGATTGTTTTTAAGATGACACTGTATAACTCTATACAAACATATGACCATAAGGCATTATATTACTCAACTCTCATAGTTTCAAAGAAGTATATTGTTCAACAAGTTTAGGAAAAACATGTGAACTCTCATTATACAAACCCTGGAGCCCCCCACACTCACCACACCCCTGCCCCCATTGGAGCGGACAGTATTGACAACTTCATTTGAACAAGCTTGATCGTTTATTACCTATCATTTCTAAGCAAAATCTTTTTTGCAGTTTTTGAGAAGATTTTATTTTATCGTTATCTACAATCTTTAGTAACATATTGGACCTCATGATGACCTAATTTTAACAAATTTGAATAACACTAATCTAAGGATTGTTCATGATCAACATTAGCCGAGCCGTTGCTGTGAAGTATTTTAAAGCAAATGTTAAGGAAGGAAGGCAGTCGAATGATAATCTCAATATCTCACATGTTTTAGCGCTGCTTAATTAAAAGATAATGCCCCTTGTGTGGGCCTCGTAATTATTATGCTTAACAAGGAAAGTAGGTAAGTACAAATACTTTCAATATTATCTTGTTACTAATTTTTTTTATTTGACTTATATTTCGAAAAGAAGATTTCCTACACAATAAACATAGTATTAGGATTAACAACAGCTCTTTATTAAAATTGAGATACCCCATTTAGGGCTCATTTCCCCAAATAATGCCGAGGTCAGCGGGACGTATACCGAGCTGTGTGATCCTCCTGAAGGCATATGTTTGCATATTTATATGTTTAAGAAACTAACCCGCCAAATATGTGCAAAATTACACTACCAAACCGTTTATCAAAAGGCTATCCAGGTTTTCAGGTCATACAATAATATATGTCGGCCAATTAAAAGTATAGTTTTCTACGGGTTTTTACAATAAGTCGTAAAATGAAGTATGACTTGGTAACTATTAATTCGACACTGCAGTTTCAGGGTTTGGTATGGCTGCTTAAAACCAGGTATGTGACTATAGAGTTTGGATTAAAAAGTATGTAAGCTGTATATATATATATTATAGTATAAAGCGTCAGTTTGCCAAACTACGGGTAGTATATAATTATAAAATAAAAAATCTTTGGATGCATGGTTATTATATATATTGGCGAAGCATCATGACAACTATTTAATATACATCGATGTCAGTAGGTTTAGAAACGGTATACATCTGTTATAAAATATGTCTGTGATGGCGGGGTAAAACTTTAAGTAGCTATCAAGCTGAATGCTAGCGCAAGAGATTGCCTGCAGTCAATGTCCATAACATGTTTGAGCGAATGTATGTAAAATACTGCTATATACTTTGCAAAGGTGTTGGCGTGGCCTAGCGGATAGCGAAGTGGATTTGAAATCCGGAGGACTCGGGTCCAAGCCTCACCGGCCAAACTGTGTTTTTGGAACTAGTGCGTGCTCCCTAAAGCAAGACACGTTCAATTGCCCCGTCCGTCGTATGGTGACATGTAAGAGAACCACAGGAATCTAGTATTTAGTAAGAGTATGGCATGTTCCCGGATTCATGTGTATTTGAATCATTCCCCTCTCTCTTAGGCAGCTCCAAATATCCTATAATGTGTTGATGCGGTGTTAAACAACATTCAATTCATACTTTACAGTTTGAATTTGGTTACGCACAGATAACAAGGGTGAACCCGGTGCTTCGCTCACCAAACTACGCACCCCCTACCCAACTCCAAATCAAAGAAGCAGGCAAGCATATATTTAACATGTTTGTCGGATTTTAGGGAGCACGCACATGTTCATCATAGGAGTTTAAGAAGAACATATGCAAATGCATCATAAACAAAGATATTCTAGACGGCATGCCCTCTATGTCAACGAAGATCAACCACTGGATATTGTCTTTGAACCCCACCCACCCCTCTCCCAATCTTACCGTCCTATAAGGAGTTAGGTAGACGTCACCATGGGTTCCACAATATGTCCGGTCATCGCACAATCAAGGAGGAAAGCATAGTGGCGAACTATAAATGGGTCAACCACTTACCGTGCTGTACCTTGGACCTGGTGCGTACTCCCTACAATACGACAAACATGTTAAATATATGCTTACCTGCTTCTTTGATTTGCGGTTGGGGGTGAGGTGGGGATGCGAGACACATTTTAACAGATGTCTACGTTATATGTATACGTATATGATAATGACACGACGTCGATAGAAATGTCATTTTTTTCGAAAGGGTTTGGGATCAATAAAACAAGTATACTGAAAGAAATATTCCGATAACCAGCAAATTTTATTTTATATTCCGATAAGTAATTAAATACTCTAAATCATACTAAAATTTTGGCGTTTTTATGAACGTCCTTTTTTCTTAAAATTACACGGTAAAATAGCGGCGAAAGAAATAGGAAATTCTAAAACTAATAGTTTATTGCTTAATTTAAATGATATAATTTATATATCAGATGAAAGGTCTCGTCAAGACGAACAGTGTGGTATAACAAATAACTGCATGTGACTAAACTAACACTCTCTGATCATAAAAAGTTGACAGCTGAGTGCAACGCGACTTTTATGAAAAACGTCAAACATAGCCAAATTTGAGACGTTATTAATAAATACATGTTAACATGACGACAAAGCAAAAGTCATAATCAAATTTCAAATATCTTCAAATTTACAAATATATATAGTTCATATGCGTAACCTTAAATTTTCGAATTGATCAATTCACCCTTAAACAACTCTACAGCAATAGAATAATATAGGTTTAAAAGAAAGATGAAGAAATGAATTAGTAATTAAAAATGAATGTAAATATATAAAGATAAAACTATTTACAAATATGGGATGATATGGTAGCAATATAAACTATCTATATTATGTAAATCAACAATGCCCGTCAACAGTTGTGTAAAAAAGAAAATATATATAAGGACATATTATAATGATTTATTAAGTCTGATTTCTTTCAGGAAATCCCAAAACAGACTTCAATCTATAGTAACAAATAACACTTTCATTGTATTAACTGTGTAGTACCTCTGCCGCATAGGATCAAAGTCTACAAATTCCAACAAAATATGCTTGACCATTAACGGTGCAAAACCAGGGTATAAATTCTGGTAATTGCTCACCTTGTAATGCATATGAATGAGTATCTTCTCGACGAATGTGTCTATTAGAAGGACGCCATTCTCCGAGTAACGGTTTATTTGAATGGTGTTTATTGTTCACTGACAAATCCCAAGCGGCTTGCCAAGAGTTACGAATATATTTGTTAATATAAGTTTTAAAGTCAGTATAAGGTAATTTGGCATTATACATATTATATTATGTAAAGCTAATGCTGCCTTAGCAGCACTATCGGATCTATTATTAGCATGTATTTATATTTGGCTTGGAAGCCAGCAGCAATTAATAACATTATCAACTATAAGACAATTAACTGAAGGACAACTGGGTTATCGTGTTTCATATTAAACAGGGCTTGAGGAGTTGAAAGGGAATCAGAAAATATTACAAAATGATCATCATCAGATTCCTGAATACAGTTTAAGGCAATTTCAATTGCCTTAAGTTCAGCTGAAAAGATAGATGCTTTTTCAGGCAGGCTGCTATTTATGCTGTGTTTGTGAACAACAGCTGCTGCAGTTACCCTATCCCCATCTTTAGAACAATTTATGTATATTTGTTGAAAGTTACTGCATTTCGATTTAATTTCATTAAATTCAGATAGTAGGATCTGTACAGAATGTGTTACTATTACAACGATCATAAATAAGTGTTGGTGTTTCCAAAGTCCACGGTGGGATGTGTGGTACTTTGTACTTGGCAACCAAATTTAGGTCGATTTCAATGTCTCTTAATTTTGGTTTAATACGAAGATCAAATGGTCGAATGGCCTTCGGTTTTCGATCAAAAAGAGGTTCATAACTAGGATTAAAAATAGTATCGAAAGTTGGGTTTGAAGGGTTAGATTGTTATTTAATGGCATATTGAAGGGCTATCGATGATACAAGGATGGTTTATTAGCTTCAACATATACACATTCGGCAGGTGATGTACGAAAGGCACCTAAGGCGAGTCGTAAACCTTGATTATGTACAGGATCAAGCATCCGCAAGTATGACTTGCGAGTCGAACCATATACTATCGAGCTGTAGTCCAGCTTGAATCTAAAATTGGAGATATTCTCAAAAGCATACGTTCTATATAACAGTTTCACGTAATTAAATCACGCCTTTTATATGATAATCGCTTCCACTGAAAGATAACATCTTGAACAAAAGTGTTACGTTATAAATTGAAAACCTCTTGTACAAATGATTTACAATGACAAAGTAGAACTATCGAAGTTTTTAAGTTTTAAAGTTGTGTTTGGTTTTGGTAAAACTGAATATCTGTGCTAAATTGAAGCTATATCATAACTTAGAGCTATATCTAGTTGAGTCACTTCTGGGCCAGTTCACTGTGTCCGGCACTAATACTTCACTTTCGCGAATCTCCTTCAACGAATTTCGACTATGTTGACACGCACGTCCATCACTAGCGATGGCTATCGCTCCGGTGTCCTACTTCCGGTGACGTATTATCAACGCGATGGCAATTCCCAGTGGTACCGCAGCAGCCAAACTATCAAATCGTTGGTACTACTGCCTTACCATGGTATGTTCGTATACACCTACTCAAAGGGTAATACTAATGAAGTTTCTGCCTTATATTTTTAATTCAGTCGTAAGAAGTATTTTTGGATCAATGATCTTGTTTCGGCGCCGTACGAGGTATTTTGTACTGGTCATTTGGGATTATCGAGTCATATATATATATGGTTTTATTTAAACATATTTAATTTGTATCGAAGCAATTCGTGCAACTAATATTAATCATAGTTGATGCCTTCTGGATAGGACCAAAACTAAGCAATGTGGATTAATTATCTTACTAAAGGATAAATAATATGTCCAAGGCGAGGATCGAACCCACGACCTGTCGATCTGGAGTCCGATGCTCTACGACTGGATAACCTACTCCACTATAAATGGCTTTGAAGTAGTATACCGCTTTATCCGATGTTAGGGGTTTGGGAGGTAGTGCGCAGTGTATTATCTTCCATGATACACATTCAGATAATACGATTCTCCTACTTGATTCTCTTGATTGTGTTATTTGATTCCAAACGATCTCCATTTTTAGTTTGTATGGACATTATTGATGACATGAATATAAATATGAGGTCGTAAACCATAAATTTTGTTATGAACGAGTATAATTCCAAATGTTCATGTAAAAGCTGCATGTACATTACTTAGATTCAGTTAAATGGCATCACACATATAATACGACCATGCACATTATGTTAACTACTTTAATAATCATTCATAGCAGATGATATAAACGTGAAAGACAGACTGAACAAAATGTTGATAGTGTTTGTACCAAACATGATATTTAATTAAAAGCTTATAAGAACAAGAAAAACACTTTTGAAATGCTTGTTTTGCTTATTTTACTTATGCCTAATTGCTTTTCAATATTATGATTAAGGTTATGAATTTGCACATGACGATGTCTCATTCAAGAATGCAGAGACTCGGAACAAATGGGAACATGATTTTTCAGAACGGATCCTGCAACCGGCTGTCAAAGTAGGTGTTGACATTTTATAGCAAGTACTAAAGTCAAACAACTTAAGATTTAAATAAGAATATTTCATTTTCTTATGAATGAACACGCAATTCATATTGAATTTCGTATTGTCTTTCTTTTAGAGTAAATCTCGCTCAAAGTACACTATATACTCGTGTTTAAGGTAAACATGCTAGTTGCCATATGACTTCTACCAGTTATATGTTTGACAAAATAAATGTAACGTCTATATTTTAACAACTGATTAAGTATAGCATGCCTATTCTTCAGTATTTAAATATTTTAGGAGCTTGATACGATAATCAAAGATGGCCTTCGGAGTATTGGAGTGGACAAACAGCTGGGTTAGTAGTAGGAGAGCTTAAAGTACGGTTTCTATTGGGTGAAAAGTTCATATCTTATTTTAGTTAATGTTCCAATGCGACTTAAATATACATATATGTAAACTATCGATGAGAATTCAAATTGATTCATATAATTATATAGACAAACGGTTCATTACATTTGCAAACAATTTATTTTAACGTTAAATGTTATTCAAACTATTTGGCGATATATGTCGATTATATCAGTATTGTTGTACACACATTAGTTCATAGAATGTCATATGATGTGGAAATAATTCAGACTTACTTTTAATTTTATATTATACTAGAAATGCTGGAAGAGGATCATTTGGTATTTGGGAGGAAATTGCAAGATGAGCCCGTATTCTGGCAGTACAAAACTAGAATATCGATAGAAGATATGGCAAACAAATTGTCAATTGCACAGGCTACTCATCGACATGTTGTCTTGGAGTACTTCCTGAAAAGAGTAATATATTTATTGAGTTGTCAAAAGTGTATTCAAATAAAATATTCCCATGATATTGTTAATCTGAAATGTATATGTTTTGCAACCCGAGTATCTGGTCACTCGTCAGAGTTAACAAAAACATATACATATATGTTCACCAACGAATATTGACATTAACTTGCTGTAGAATTTAACTTAATTTTAACACAATATTATATTGAGTTCTACTCGCCAAAGGCCATTTGCTTAAATAGAGCGCTGTCCGTTGTTCACCCGTCGTTTGCATATATATGTTTTTAAAATCTTATAATCGCTTTGCCAATTTTATGTTTTTGAAATATAAGATATGAACAGACACAGTTGCGTTCAAGTACCCCAAATAAATGCAGAACGAACGCCGAACGAACGCAGAATGAACGTTGCACGATCTTTATTTAAAAAAAACGCATTTCGTTTATTGCGTTTCGTTCGTTTTCAGCGTTCAGCTTTTTAAAAAGTGAATGATGAATGCATTTTTAAAAACGCTAAAGGCTAAAAACGAACGAAACAAACGCAAATGCATTTCTCTATTTCGGATAACTTCCAGTATTATCCTTTTGAGTTGATAATTAGTCTCGATTTAAACGAAGTGCGTTTTTCAGTATTTTAATATAAAGAATTACACTGTTGAAATAGTGTTTTTTTAACCGTGATTACATATTTACTTTCATTTGTACTGATTCAAAATGGGAAATATTATATTTATTGTGTAGCACAAACTTTATATTATTTCAATATAAAATTAAAATAATATTGATAAAAACAGTCCGCATATTTTTATATGTATGGATCACATAAACATTAGTCTCCGACTTGTGATACAATATATCATGCGACATTGAATCATGAGAGATGTTTCGATTGGTAACCGCTGAACGAACGCAGATGCATGTTCTCCGTTTGTCCATTAAACGCAGACATTATGTTGCGTTCGTTCCGTGCATTTAAATGAACGCATTGTTTCGTTTATAAACGATGAATGCATTCAAGAACGCAAGAATGATATGCATTTTTAAAAACTGTATTTATAAAAAATGAAATGCAAACGGAATGCAAACGGAGCGCAAACGGAATGCAAACGAAACGCAAACGGAATGCATTTTTGGGGTACTTGAAAGCAACTGGGTCTCTGCGCGTGTTTACATGGGGTTTTGGTCATCATTGGTAACTGTTGCGTTGTCCTCTTCAACAATAAATGAGTTTCTCAGTTGGATGCGGAAATTTCCGTTATATAGTGTATGTTTAATATGCTGCTGTTAATATAACGGTACATGGCGACATTCGACCTTTCCTTTTGAAAACAAAATACTAAAATAACTCATAACACTCCAAATGTTATCCTTTCAAATTTTCATTATTGATAGAGTACGCGCTTGGCTCAAACAGGTGATCAAACCTAGGATGTAAAATATTGTAATATCGTTGCTATAAATACAGTATAGTACTGAACTGGCTGAAATTATCAAAGCGAAATTTCAACATATATGAAATGGCGTGTGTACTGTGATTAAAAAGTCTACAGTTGCATAGTTGTGTCATTTCTGTAGCTAGCTGCAGTATTCTTTTTCTTGGGATTTCTCTGTAATATTTCATAGAATAAAATGTGCATCATATGAATTATATGGCGGAAAATTACGAGTCACGTTTCCTTATACGTGTAGCTTGGGAAAAGACAAGCATTTATAATTATAATGTATTCTCCTTTGCACATCATATAATAATTAGCACAGTACTATCAGAAATGCACGTGAACAGGTTATATACGCGTGTCAACAATTTTGTATCATTTACAGATTAATTTCCTACGAGCTCTGCAGTACGTACCAAGTATCAAAACGTTACAAAAACTGCTGCTTCAGCGTTACAATGGAAACCTGGCAAAAGCAGACGCTGAGAATATTAATATCGAGTCTCTACTATCAGGTGCATGTTTTGATTATTTTTTAATCACCCATTTGCATAATATCTAAAACAAACGTGTGACAAGAAATTCTTATTATCGAAAGCTGGTGTACACAGAAAACGGCGTAAACGCAGTCGCACATTTATCATTCAAACAAATGAATCTTCCAACACCACAAGTAATTTTCTTATAGAAGTACCTTTCCCAACTGACTGGTGACTGACACGTAAACAATGGTACCATTATCTGATTATCAAACATAAACTAGTACTTGACAAAAAATGTTGAATAAATAACTTCTTGCAGTCGTTCAATGGTTAGCGAATATTATAAAAATAATCCTACACTGGCACACAAGGTATAAACATCTACTTTTGACATTTGACATCTAAATGTGATATTGAGTGTGTTGATCTGTAGAAAGTGGTTCAAGGCATATCTTCATACTGACACACTAATCATAAGAAATGTCCCCGTGACGTTTACTAAATAGCATATCAGACGGGCGATTTCCAGCTATAAGCATGATAAGTCGATGTCTTCTCTTCATCTTAAAAGCCTTAACAATACAAATTGTAGTTAAGACCATCTGCATACCATTTCCCTGTCTAGTACAATTACGGTTCTAATGCATTATCGATCACAAACTTAATTTATTGCTGTTTACTGTTTACCGTGATAGCCATCTTGTATTTTTAGTAAGTTATAAAATCAATAGGGTTGCTCCCGTAAAGTTGGATGAATATCCGAAATGTCATTGCATAAGTCGTATTAATAAGATGTCAGCTGACGATACAGCGTTTCTAACTGTTTCTAACTGTAGTACATCGTCCTAATAAAGAATGGAACAATCTAGTCAAACTAGTATATCGAATAAACGTTTTACTTTAACATTGCACATTGTTTTATAATCAGTATGATGATCATTATAACCATCCATATAACACATGATCATCAGAGGCAGTAGCATCAGAGCAGGATGAAGTCCTGCACACCTTGATAAACAAGTTAATAATTTTGCAAAATCACGTTGTAGAAATCTTTAAATACAATCATCTTAAAACACGCATTAAGAATCAAGCCTTGAAGAATAGTAGAATATGATAACTGAAGTTACAATTAAAAAAAAAAAAAAAAAAAGTTGTAAACAAACTATAATTAAAATAAAAATATAACCATTAAACCAAACATTAAGACCGAGGTTTTTCGAAAAAGAAAAAAAAAGAAAAAAAAAAGCTTTTAAATTAAGAATAAGCCATGAAACTGGAACGATTAAGCATTAATAAATCGCATTTTATACTCTCCGTGTATAGTATATATTATTGAGTGTTCATTCTTTAGGTATCAATCATAATCGTTAATTCTTGATTCGTATTGCTTTTTTCAAGATTGATATTTATTTTGAACATATACTTTGGTATGTGATTTTTATTATTGACATGAGTACATCTATTCCTTATGCTAGATATTTTTTGAGGTTGTGTGTACATATTTAAATTGTTGAGAAAATACAATTTGAATAAAATCTGCATATAGTTGTATTCGTTATATGTACAAACAATTTTCAACAAATTGAAAGTAACTTCATTCCAGAAGAAACACCGGAAGCCCCTTACGGAGTTCTTATCGACGACTTTATTGAAGCGTGGAACATATGCCGTGACTCACTTGTGAAATACGGTATATACTTGTATTTGTTATATTAGCAAAGCTACACAGTCACATGCATGTATAACTGAACAATAAACTATAGCAAAGGATGCCTAACACATTGACAAAAGAGAAAGCAATACAGAGACAAATACCAAGAGCACATAGTACACGGTGTTCGCTATATATGTGTATGTTTACAAACAACATTAATAGAAAAGAAGCTTTGAAACAATCCACACTACCTGACCATGACTAGATGAAATATTGATATAACTGCAATTGTAATATATATTTTTATTTATTTTAGCATTATTAGTATGTATACATTTTACTACAACAAGCGCCAATTATTTCTGAATGAACTGCGAGAAGAACCACTTTGTTCTATATCCAGATGACACAAGGTCATCAATTATGGACATTTTCTTCATTACATGGACACTCATGGGACCAAAACATATGGCCAAACGATCGAAACAAAGCCCATTACGTGATCCAAGTATTAACTTTCATACCCCATCCAACCCCTTCTCCCCTTCTCCAAGAAGCAATAACGGGGTTGGCTTCGGTAGGAAATAAAACCTTCATTTCGGCTTAAAAGGTTTGCATATTGTAAAATTAAAACATTAAATAGGTAATTTTAAAGAGGTTCTAGCATTTTTTCAATAAAAAAAATGCTTTTAAACGTGTTTTATTGTTGAAATATCTGTTATAATATCCTGCTAATATATACTTTCCCATCGCTTAATGGAATTACGGCGGGACCACTTAATGAATATGAAAACCATGTCAAACGAAATAGACATTGCTTTCGAAAGTTGTTCATATAATACATAATAATGATAAACATCACGTATAGTTTGCGCATTTTTTCTCAAATATTTCTAAGCATGTTTAAAAGACAATCCGTAAGCTTCAATATTGAACTAAAGTCTGGACAAACTCCTGAATATGAACTTGTGTCAGAGTTGCCTTATATACAGTGTGAAGTACTTTTTAGATGTCACATACCATCAAGCCAATAACTTGTTTTTTAGGTTTAATTCAGTTAGGGTTGTAGAAATAAATCAAAATTGTGGATTCCTTATTCAACACCATCGTGAATTTAGAGGATTTGCCAACGGCTATCGAAATGGCATCTGTAATACGATTACGAACATTGCGGCATATAACAATCAATGTAGTCAGACCATTTACTTCTTAATTAAACTTCTTATCAGACTATTTTTGCAAAACGTTTTGCTATACATAATTATATACTCTGAAACGCGTCTAAGAGTTTTCATTACGTGGTTGGAGTATTAACTTGTATATCCCATGCAACCCCTTCTCCAAGAAGCGAATACGGGGTTGGCTAGGATATGAAATAAAACCTTAATTTCGGCTTAAAACGTTTGCATATTGTTAAATTGAAACATGTAATAGGTGATTTTAAACATGTTATCTCATTTTTTCAGTAAAATATGTTTTAAACTTTTTTGTTGTCGAACTATCCGTTATACAATCCTGCTAGTATAAGCTGTTCCATCGCTTAATGGAATTAAGGCGGGACCAAGTAATGATGATATAGTTACATATAATATACATTTCTGACATTTTTATAATTCAATTTCACCCTTGTCTATTTAAGTATGTGAAACAAAATACGGTAAGCAAATGTGTAGTGCTCCAGCAGCGGGATTTACGATGGATACAAGCCTATCCTGGATTCTCCCATCTCAAAGTGGCAACGGGCTCTGTTCGTTTGGTCTGCTACAATTTTTGCTGAGAAAACACAACGACATGATAGAGCGTCTTCGTTCCGATAAAATGTAAGTAATACATGCATTGCCTTATCAATAATACCGGTATGCACGCGGATGTTATACTTCACGAAGAAATTCAGTTACATATCGTTTAGCTATTTTGATAAATGTTAACATTGAAATAATCGATTCTTTTAATTAATTTTAAGTGTATCTTTTTTACATTTATTACTAATGTGGCCTTATCTAACTATGTAACGTTGTTCAGCGTTGTTTATCTCACAAATTGAAGAATTTGATCTAAGGAAATACAAATCGCGCACTTGTTTAGCACACGATTGTGTAAACGTATACATGGTATATATGATGTAAAATAAATATTCATTCATTCAACCATTCATTCATGCATTCATGCATGCATTCGTTTGTTCGTTCGTTCGTTCAATCGTTTGTTCATTCATTCATTTCATTAATTCCATTCCATTCCATTCATTCCTAATTCTTATTCGTTCTATTTTATTTTATTTTTTTATTATTGATCACTTTTCCTACTTTTGTAAAGGTCACCAAGTGTCCCAGATATTAGTATGAATGACTTCAATGCGACTGATATCATCAGCTTTGACAACAATCGCGATGTGTTGCCTCTAATTCTCGCAAACTGCCAGTATTCGTTAGAAATTGACAAAGGAACATCGGTGGAGTATGACTTCGCAAACATAGAACGACAAATCGTTCAAAGGTTTATGTATGCCAAAGCGACTATACGATTCTCTGCCGACGACCTGAAAAAGGTAAATACTTTCATTGCATTGAGTAGTTTGATATCGTTTACTGATTTCTTCGTAAAACAGGTAAAATAATTAGCATTACCATACTTATAATATACATTTCATTTACATAAATCGTAGTTACATAAATTATAGGTATAGCTTGACGTAAATGTAACGCTAACCAATAATGTTTAAACTGTAAACTTCGCGTTGCATTATTATGAAAGAGGCGTAAATCACTCACTTAACTCAACATGCACATCAGGTATCTCAATATATAATTATGAGACTTCCGGGATCATGTGCATGCCTTTTATATTTAGCTCAACCGAGCCAAACGGTCAAATTAACTGTTGTGCCCGGCCAGTATTTTTTTGCTAAACGACGTAACACATTCCGACTTTGATGAAATAAAATACCGGGAGAGCAAAATAACCCCGATATATAGAAGAAATATGTAATAAACATATTTACTCAATACTCATTGTACACATCTCGACATTTTTTCTTAGATATTTTACGCTAAAGTGTATTCAAATAAAGTCCATGAGTGTAACAATGTTTGATATAGAGATAATAGAAACACATGTAAAAACAAACTTGTTTTGCAAGAAACATTGTTAAAATAAATATGCCGACATAGATCTTTCATAAATATTCAGTTTACCACGGGCTATCAAGTTTACTCAGATGATGTTCCCGGGGTACACAGTTGACCCACCGGGAGTGCAATGTTTGTTTGTATTGATCCATATGGAAAGCTTTTCGAGAATCATTATAAAATTTAGTAATATTTGTAACATTTATTGCTAATTTTCAAATAGAAAAAGAAAAAAGAACAGTTTAGCTCTACTGGCCAAACAAGAGAAGAGTTTATGTCATCGCACTTTATCCGGCGTCAGGCCTTAGTCCGTCATCCTTCAGTAACCATTCATCTTGTTTTAACCCATGTACTTTAGTAAATAGTGTCCGGTATTCACGAAATGACGATTAAAGGGACTGAAGTCGATCCGGAAGAATAGTTGTTGCCAATGCAAAAAACAAGAGAAAACCATCATCACATGCTTCAGTTTTATATAAAATGTGCACATTCATTAAATAAGCCGCCCGTTTACTTTAATCAATAGTGCTCAGTATTCACGAAATAGCATTTAAAGGGACTGGAGGCGATCTGGAAGAGTAACTGGTACCTATAAAATATAAAAATGGAAAACCCTCATAATGTGTTTTAGTTTTATATAAAATGTACATTCATTAAATAACTCGCATATTGAATTCGATTGGATTATTATTTATGACACGTTTTGCGACGAGGACTATCGCGACCTGTCTCCTATGGTAACATGATTTACAGACTTCCTAAGATCCTTGGTCATGATCACTTTCATACTATCTTTATTAAACTTGTTAATAAGTTTATCAAAAGAGATTATGACCATTTCATTTTCAACGCACTGCATGTTTAGTGATTGACCTATTTATAGTTTGCCACTATTCTTTCCTCTTTGTGTGATGACCGGATAGATTCTAGACTCTATGATGACGTCAACCTAAATTCTGAAAGGACAATGATGTTTGATGTTCGTCTTCAATTGTATCTGTTCGTACCTTAAATGGCTTATTCTCATATTGCTCTGGCTTCTGCCAAGCCATTAAGTACTTACTTTGTTTTTTTTAGACCTTTGTTTTTATATTAATTTATACATGTGCATATCTGTGTTGTACTTATATTATCTATAAATGCTGCCTAGCTTGTTAGAGAATATAACTGACATGCAGGGATTGCTTTATTTACACTGTCCTGTTTTATTGGGATGACAATAGGGTAGTGAGGTTTGGTGCGGCCTAGAATCAGGGTTACCGTTACCATAAACTTCGTTAAACATTAGCAACATCCAAGGCGGTGGCTCTATTGTCAACCCTTTTGTGTTTGTGATGTCGTTTACATTTATTATTACTTTTGCCTTCTTGTTTGTCTGTTTGCGTGTTTATTTCTGTGTTTTGTGGTTGGCTGTCCTCCTTGAATGCTACTTGCTCTGTCCGATCATTTTATATTTCATCAAACCCCCAGCGGCCCTTGTTTGCCCTATTATGGTGGTGCATACTTTTCTTTTTGCTTAGCAATTGTGTTTGTTTTGTATTTGTGTTTTTTGGTTTACTGTGTTCTAAGACAGTTGCTGTTTATGTTCGAGTGTATACCTACTTTTATTGGCAATCTCTGTTGTTCGTAGGATAGCATCAGTAGAGCTTTACTCGAGTCTTTCAACGAAAACACTTAAAATAAATCGTTCTCCTCTTCGGTTACACTCTGCATCATATAATCGTTTTGCGTGTTTTTGGGTTTACTTTGTTCTGTGAATGCTGCATTTCCTGTTCGACTTTTATACTTATTTCTATGCAATTGTCGGCTGTGATACAAAGTAATCCTTCTTGGGACATGACAAACAAGTGCATAGGTCATTTGGCACTGATAACTATCGCTAACATGTATTTATCCTGAAATGAGCTGGTGACAAGGTGTTGTTACTGAAGATTGTATGAGAGTGTAATCCTTTTGTGGACTAGTTTGTGGGTTGATTTTAACATTGCCAGAAGAGAAATGTTCACGAGGAAGAGCATGGAAAGACTTCCATCGACGCAAGCAGCTCCCGAATAGCATGTATTGCGTGCTGTCTATCATGCAGAAACTTCATTCTGGGACATTTGTTCCAAAGTGGACAACATTACCGGAAGCAGCTCTTAGTGATCATGAACCAATTAGATGGGCTACTTGAAATAAATACAGAAAGGGTGATCCCTTGGAAACAACAAACACAAACAAGAGAGAAAAGTAGCAGACTCGGTTTTATTGAGTCTGTTCATGAGAGGTAATTATAAGATGCAACACCTCTCACTCCTCCTAGCACCGGCTAAAGCGATATTCTACTTTAAAGCAACACAGAATGGCTTGATGATCCCAAAGGACCAGTAAATAATATCACTAAAGGTTGTTCAACTCACTGCAAATATGTTAGTTTAAGCTGCACTCCAATGCACTGCCCTTTGTGCACGCAATGGGGATTGTGAAAGATGTTTCAGATACGTGAGATGGAAGAAATATACATAGAAAAAGCAATCAATAAATAAAAGACCTACAAATCACTGTAACTGTCGTCATCATATGTATAACCGGAAGTACATAAGTATTATTGCATGCGTAGTAAGAGGAGTGGCTGAAAAACTTGTATAACTTTTAAAGAAGGCTATATCAAACACCATAACAGTTTCTATTCCAATACTATTATTAAAACAATGTATAGATGACAATCTGATATTTTTACATAAAACAGAGTTTGCGCATGCGCAGAACTGAATATATATTTGTTTTTATATTATCTATAACTTGATATAATTTGTAAAAATAAAATTAAGTCATTTTATTTATATTACGCTTAAGCACAAGTCAGCTTAAAAGAGATGCTTTATTTTATTTTAGACCAGAAATGAAATACCTCGCGCATGTGCAAAAGTGAAAATATATTCCTAACTAGCAATTGATTTTCGTTGTAGGCTGATGAAATGGTTTACCGATTCGATTCCACAAACTGCGGAATTCTCCACTCATTAAACAACAAAATACGTCAGGTAAGTACTAAATAATTGATGCTGTATTAACACGCCCTTTACCTAACTTTGTTATACACAATTAAGATGCAAACGATTTGTTTTATAGTATGTATTAGCCATACGGATCGAATACCAGCAGAGCTTATACAGTAGCCTGTCGTCCAACTTCCGTCTGTTAGCTTTGAATGAATCACCATTTCTCCAGAACTGCTGGATAAATGTTATACTAAATATTATATATATACGACAATTGTGGGTCTCTACTTCTCATAAACTTTTGCCGAATCATTAGGAATGTTCACAGAAACATACATAATGACGTCTAGTTGGTCCTAGGTAAACCTTATTCTACGTCCTAATTTAATATCGCCTCCTTGTCTGAAATATATACTATGCGCATTCGTGATTGTTTATTACTCTAGGACCGATTCAAATATTGCTGCTGGTTACAAGCTGTGTATATGATGTTTCTAAAATGGTAACAAACGCCATCTCTATTTGAATATACTACATATTAGAATCTTCATGCAACTCTGGCGGGATTTATTTATTTACACTGGTTTTACTAGTAGCGGTCGTTTTGCCACTGGCTGTTCCAATGCGGTATAACTTGCCTCTTATTTATTTTTGTAATTGTATTTTGTTACTGGGCGCAGAGCTTAGGTGATGGCGAGTTGTCCGTCGTCCGGCCGTCGTTCGTCGTTAACGTTTGCATCCGAATACCAAACTTTACCAAATTGTTAATAAACAAATTCAAAAACTAGCCAGATCGGACTAGTAACACCGGGGTTATTGCCCTTGATTTAGTGAAAAATGACTTCTTTTTACATCCTATCTTTACCAAACTTTAGTATATTGTTAATATCAAGTTCAAAAACCAACTATATCGGACCAAGAACACCAGAGTTATGTACCCTTGAAAACCATTATTGAAAAATGCCATTTTCAGCCTTGTGAACATCTAGCGCCTTCATTTTGTATTCTATCTTTCCCAAACTTGGCCAGATTGTTGATATCAATGAAATATCGGACGAGTTTGAACAAAAGCACGATCGAATCAGTCAAAACTCTTCTCTGAAACTACAAGACGCAAAAGGTTACTATTTGTATTTACACTCAGCTTATAGTCTTCTACCAAGTTGGTTTGAATGGTGACCCTGGGGTCAAATTTGGCCCCACCCCATGTGTCACATGTTTTACATAGACTTAAAGAGGGAAAAACTTAAAAAATCTTCTTCTCTAAAATTAAAATTCAGCAGTTTAAAATTTTGTATTTACACTCAGCTTATGGTCCTCTGCCAAGTTTGTTCAAATGGTGACCCTGGGTCACATGTCAAACTTGGTTTGAGTGTTGATATTAATGAAAGTTTGATTTGTTTTAAAGCTAGCCAAACTTGAGCCAAATAGATCCCTTCCCCTATATCTTGGTAATTGAAGACACTTTATAAACAAAACTGGTTTGATACTGCCATATCTGACACACAATCCTTCTATCCCCCACCCTCCACCCCACCATGGACACCATATAGCCAGTAGAGCGATACAGGTCCTCTTGGGCCCTTGTTTTATGACTGTGGTCATTAAATGCTACATTTTCTGTACTTTTATAGCTACTGTTCATGCAACTCCCCAGAACGTTACAATCAATTTTTAGTTACAGACATTTAATTTCCTAAATAAATCAAAGATACCCGTCTGGCTTAAATTAGTTGCAAAAGGTGTTTGCTCATTTTAGAACCAAAATGCTCCCTGCAGCTAACTTGATATAGCATTTCTAGGACTTGTTATATGTGATTGAGGTAATCACTTTTAGCCGTTTGTTACGCTAAGTGCTTCGAGATATTTAAATTCTTATTTTGTCCTTGCTATTATCAGTGATCTAAAGGATCATACAGTTGGAATAAAGAACAATTTATCAATTATGATGACACACCACTGATATATCGCTAACAATAAAACACAGCGTAATTTCGTTGATATCTCGCGTAAGAAAATAGAGACCATTACGTGGTCCGAGTATTAACTTTCAGACCCCATCCAACCCCTTCACCAAGAAGCGAAAACGGGGATGGCTGGGGTATTCACATTCTTTCAATAACAAATGTTTTTAAACGTGTTTTATTGTCGAAAGATCCGTTATAAAATTCTGCTAATATAAGCTTTCCCATCGTTTAATGGAATTAAGTCGGGACCACGTAATGTTAATGAGAATGTAACTATTTTCAGTCATGCAAGAAAATTACATATTCACTCCGATTCAATACGAATCCTCAATACGAATCCTCTACTTTATCATTTGTTTGTGTTAGACATGAGCATGGATCATTTGTTTTACAGGAGGACATAGAAGAATCTGCGAAGCACCAAATTTACCAAGAATTAAGCTCCCTACCCGATATTTGCAACACTTTGCATAACGTCAACATTGCAATTAATTTTCTGAGGTCCCTCGGAGCAAAATCTCCGGATGAGTTTCTAGTTACTTTCATGGAAAATGTGTTGAAAATGAAGAGTCCTCTTTCCAGTGGAAAGGTAATGTTGTTATTATATAAATTGCTTTATGCATAGTATACACATTTGAATGATGCGTGTTTTTTTCGGTATGGATATTTAGTTATACAAATAATTATTTATAGTTTAAAAATCGTAGTTTGTATTTTCGGGTTTATGTTGGTGAACGTTTTTTAGTATTAACGTGTATTTGCAACATAAAATGGAATACAACACAATGCAACGATGCATGCTCAATATTCTATGTAATATCTCTTTATAAAATTATAATATTAAGTTAGTACACTTGTTCTGGCCATTGACGATACGTGTCACAATGCGAATTTAAATGGAACCAGTTGTTTCTTCTCAGAAAAAGATTTCAAGAGTTTAGTCGCTGTTTTATAACGATTATGGACTGTTTTAATTGTGTTACCAACGCACATTTAACGTCTAACAGCTAGCAGTACAAACTCGAAACATGGATGTTTGTGTCATGGTCAAGTTGACATGTGCTCCTCCCCTTTAGGGTAGATTCGCATAAGAAATTCGGTTGAAATGTTAATAAAACTTGTGTGTTATAGTCAGGGCTTTATAAACGTCACAACACATACTTTCCAGTAACCAGTTTAATTGTATATTAATTCAAAATAAATCAACATAAAGCGTATATCTTATCAAAGTACAGTCCGATTTAAATGTGTCCTAATTCAAACAGTTAAATGTAACAGAATTAAAATTGCCAAAACATGAGTCTAGCGGACTGGTGATTGCAAGCTTAAGAGTGCCTAAAACATAGACATGACTTCAACTCAAGACTTGCTTATAGACTCCCCCGGAACACTGAGCGGGCCCATTTTATACATGATTTCTCGCGACAACAGCAGTGAGAATCTGTCCAGACCGCCACATGGTTCCTGACTTATTGCCGCTAATGTGGCCAACATTCAATATCTTGTGACACCAGTATGTGATTCAGCTTTTGATCAGACACAAATTATACTTATAAATAGCATCCATATGGCTTATGCATGACAACAAAGTCAGCGCGACCGGTCTTTTTAATGAGCTTGTTGGACATATAATACAGAATGATGAAATACCGACTACGACTTAGATGCATATTCTCAGTAAACAGCACATCAGATATTAATTATATGGCTGTATTTATGTAACTGACCAACCTAAATGCACGCACGTGTCGCACAGCTGCCTTGAGCCAAGTACTGATGCCGCTACCATCATTTCGGTCAACAATATGCTTAACCAATATAATGAAACACGAAGTCTATATTCTGTACTTTGATAGGATGCGAGATACTATAAGATATTTCAATATATGATCAAAATACAATAAAACCAATACGACTTTAACACACTTGTAAAAAAATACTAAAAAGTACTTGTCTTCTCGATAACTCAAGAACAGCTGGTACTACAAACTCCAAACATGGCCGAAACGTTTGTGTCATTGGCTAGTTGTGCACCTCCCCTTTTGGTAGATTCGCATAAGAAACGTGGTTGTCATGGTAACAAAACATCACTTAAACCTGTTGTCTTCGCGATAACTCAAGAACAGCTGGCACTGCAAACTTGCAAACTTAAAGTAGTTCATATAATACATGTCTTCCCATATTATTTTTAATTACCAATGAAACAATATCGATTTGTATATGTTTTTTTTTAAATAACAACCTTCACCACTACAAATTAAAATGCAAGGAATGCTGTCAGTTGCCTTGTGTCACTATAATTTTTATTGGGGCATATATGTTTTACAAACATCTCTTGTTATATTTACCTTAACCAACTATATTCGCATCACTTATCGATTATTGATCCATTAATATATCAGCTATAACTTGAAATGAATGCATATAATTAGTGAATAAACAATCAAGAATGCATTGACCTGATGTCTATCTGTGGTGAATATAACGATATGCCAGAAATGACAATAGCACCGTGTCAGCTCAGTTGGTGCAATTGACTCGAATCACTATCGGCTGCCTATTCAGAGATGATATGTATGTGGATTATGAGTGAAAATTACAAAAGACACGAATAAATTATAGCCAGGGCTAAAAACAAGCCAAAGTTATCGATACCTTGAATTAAATTCACCACATGCAGTCTACTGTCTTTTTCTTCAAAATACACTACCATTGACTAAACGATCAGATGGCAACTATGTCAGACTCCAGTAGATGGTCTACAATCCCTGTACATTCACACACTAAACTCAATACATAACAAAGCCTAACTTGATGTTCAGCGCCGACATACCATTCGACTTTTTTGTTATCTTTTGTTCACACACAGGACATATAATCACAAACAAGGTGGTATATATACTGCGTCTAACGTTTAACGTCTTAAAATATGTTGTTGTTTGTTTGTTGTTTTTTGCAGTCCCATAACATGTGACCAATTTATTTCCCCGTAAATACGTGGGTCGGGGTCATCCCACCGCACACTGTACACAACCATTATAATAAATGAAGACCACATAAGTATACACATGTATATATCACATACTCAAAACATCATCACTCAAACAATCCGACTCCTACTACAATTGTATTATAAGATTTAAATAGTTCCAACAATAGTATTTCTTTTATGTCGCATAGTAATAGTCATTATAAATACTAAATAAATGGTATATCAGTATATGTATCCATTTTTCATATGTTGTTCAAACTATTTTACATATATTTAGTTTTGTCATTACTAGTAATTATAAACAAAGTGATTTCTTTGAATCGCTTTGGGGCTTAGGGAGAAGGGGGAAGGGGGAAATAGGATTGGGATTTAGGTGAGGTCACTTGAGATAAGGATTCGCATGCTTGAATGTTTTGATGAATTCAGAGTATATAATTTCTGTTTCATTAGATTTTGTATCATCTGTAAGTGTTTTTAGGTTATTAGCGCATGTATATTATTGAATTTATCCATACATTTATTTTAAGTTGCAATTATTTTGTTAATTTAATGCTTCTTTTTCATCATATAATTCACAGCATAGTTTTTAGACATCTACTGGTGTATATGTAACGCTTCATTTCAAGAAATGTGACATTGTCCGACGCTGCTTTTAAATTGTTTTTTTTGTTTCCAAAAATATTTTTTATTTCACTTGGATTAAGTTTCATATGTTTCGAATTGAGGAATATTTCTACATCAAATAACAAGTTTTGTGTGTGTTTACAATGGCAAAATATATGTTCTATTGTTTCTATGGCTTCCATGCAAAACGTACATTTTTCATTTGACATGATGTTGAGCAGAGTCAGATATTTGTTTTTCGGAAGTATTCGATGCAACAATCTTACTTGCAACCATTGACGGTTGGTGTTTTTAGTTATTTGAAAAGGGATATTATAGAATATACTCCAGTACTTTTCATTCATTGTATATATTTTATTCCACTTACTAATAGTTTGAATGGTAGGTTTTACTGTATTTTTATTTAAAGTGCATACATTGATTGTGTTCCGTTTTTGTTTTGTAGTATTGGGTAAATATGCAATGGAATACGTGGGTACATCATTTTTTTATTTATCGATTCAAATTTTTAGAACTGAAAGAATTGTTTAAGTGCAGTTATCATTCCACGGAAATAAAGAAAGTTAGGTGTAATGTTTGTTTTTTCTACAAATTCTTCTTTGGTAAAGAGATTGCCATTTGTATTGCTTATATCATTAACATATCGTATCCCTTTATTGTATCAAGATTTAAGAAAATCACTTTTGTTTTCCTATCGGTATATTATGGTTATAAAATAGTGTCATTTTAAAATATTTTTCATTAGAATTCACTTCATGTATGATTTTAAGACGTCCCTCCAAAAACTGTTTTTAATAGTTTTCATTACATTTTCTGCATAGTGCTTTCCACAATTTAAAATTTTATATATATCAAAGTAAGAGCTACATAAATTGTGCCAAGTTTTCTTATCCATGTTATATTTAAACCTGATAATCATGCATTGATATTTGTCAGTTTTAATCCGCCTTCAAGGTAATAGGATCGTTTCTGATCTTGAGATTGAGACATCTACTCCTTCTGCTTGCGATTGTAAAAATTCTAAATTTTGTTACGAACCCGCTGGTCACATTCTTACCGGAAATCTTGATGTAATTGGGGATAAGAGGATTCGGCATTTAATTGCCAATGGGCCTAAGTATCGCCTTCCATCTGATATTGATTTTAATGCCTGTCGCAATGAAATTGCGGATTCTTTAACGGATTTCTGTACAAAGTGGTGTAAACGAGAAAAAGCAGATAAACATGCACTTACTGCTTGGATGAAAACTATTTCAGAAATTGTTGAATTACGTATTTTATTTTACGAATCAAATCCATCCCTGCTTCTACGGCCTTCTACTTACAATTTACGGCACCTTAAGAAGGGTATTCAGAATTTACATACTAAATTTGCTCTAGTTCCAGCAGACAAAGCTTCCAAGAATATAATTATTGCCTGACGACTACATTATATCAATACTTTGAATGCTGAGCTAGCGAGCACTTCTGCTTTTCTGACTACACCTCTGCTGGAGACGGACATTGTTTCCCAGCGTGTGACCTTTATGGAGACTATAAAGGTTTCTGTAATTAGTAAGCAGACGAAGCTCCCTACAATGTACTGGATACCCAAACTTCACAAAATTCCTTACAAAGCACGTTTTATCGCTAATTCTAGTTCATGTACCACGACCAATATATCAAAACTATTGACTTCCTGACTTTCCGCGATTAAAGAACATATTATAAAATATTGCGGAAAGGCCTTCGAGAACTCAGGAAATCAATCTGTTTTGGTCTATCAAAAACTATTGACAAACTACGGTGTAAGCATGTTCATGCCTCTTCTCTAAGCACCTACGACTTTTCTACACTGTATACTACACTACCACATAATCTTATCAAAGAAAAATTGCTTCAGCTTATTCAGAAGACATTTGCTAGAGAAGGTACAACATTTTTTTACTTTGTAATAATGTAAGGGATTTCTTTACTAACGCCCCCATTGATAAGTATAATTTATGGACTTGTACTGATGTTTGCAGAGCCTTATCTTTTCTTCTGGATAACATCTTTATAAGATACGGTAAAACTATTTACCGCCAGGTTGTTGGTATTCCTATGGGTACTAACTGTGCGTCACTTGTTGCAGATTTGTTTTTGTACTGCTATGAAAGAGATTTTATGTTGAGTTTGTCACCTGCTAGCCAGGGTGAAATTATTGATGCCTTTAATAATACTTCTCGGTATCTTGATGAAATACCCAATATTGATAATCCGTTCTTAACTCATATGGTTACTAATATTTATCCACCAGAGCTCACGTTGAATAAAGCCAACAGTTCGGAAACAGTAGCAGCATTTCACGATCTTCATCTCTCGATTTCAAATGATTGTATTCATACTAAAATCTATGATAAGAGAGATGATTTCAATTTTAACATCGTTAACTATCCACACCTGGATGGAGATGTACCTCGTGCTACCTCATACGGGGTGTATATCTCCCAGCTCATTCGATTTGCTAAAGCGTGTAATGATGTTATAGACTTCAATGATCGAAATCACGTTATTACAAGTAAACTTCTTCAGCAGGGTTTTCGTTATCACAAACTACGTAGATCTTTCTCTAAATTCTACCTCCGCAACGAGGGCATGCTGGAAAAGTACAACACCAACCTTAAGACACTTCTGCGACTAGGCATATCACAACCCTCATTTTATGGAGATGTGGTCTATAAACTTCGAAATGTAAAGGGGTCTGACGGGTTTCCTGACCGCTTTACAAATTTAATCAGGAAGTTCGTCAGAAAAGGATTTAACCCTTTGGTTTTACAGCGCACTGCATGTTTAGTGATTGACCACTCTACAGTCAGTCATTACGCTTCACTTTTCACTTGTGCGATGACCGGATTACGTCTTGGGACTCTATAATTGTACCTACTGAAACCCCAACTAAAGAAGGTGGGTGCATGAGCTTTCGTCCCTCGGGTTTTCTGGTCGTACCCTAGATTGGTTTTCTCTTTAGCTGCAACTACTATGGTTGTTCAGTACGATTCTGGATACATCCTGGGATGTTTTATTATTTTGTATGTTTTTCTTTAGTTAGTTTCTCAGGATGTGGACTGTATTGTTAGAGAATTCCTTTTGATGGGCTATAGTTTTGTTTACACTGTCTTGTCTATTTGGGAGCTGAGGACAGGATAATAGCGAGGATTGTGCGCATATAAAATCGATTCAAGGTAACCAGTGGGCCTTATTGCCTACTGACCGTTTCAAGTCGGTAACCCTGTCTTCACCACCCTTTCTGTTGTTTTTTTGTCTCTTTCATTGTATTTTCAAGTCCTTGTTTGCAGTACAGTGCGGACCTACGATGCCTTTGCGCTCGGACGCTGTGGTTTCTATAGGACCCTATATCTCATTTATTAATTACCACAGAACTTTTTATTTTAGCAGTTCCCTGACTAAGGAAATTGAATAGAAGGTCATTAATAGTCTTTATATATTTGGCATCTGGATTCGGTAATGAAATAAAGAGATTATTTAGTGATGGTAAAATCAAACTTTTAATGACTGTTATTTTTCCTAGAGGAGTTAAATACCTTCTTGTCCAAAAACGTATTGATTTTTTGATTTTTTCACAAACATTTGTTTTAATCATGTTATCACGATCTGTGTTAAAGTTAATTCCTAGTAATTTAAATTCATTTTTTGTCCCCATGCTAATTTCCATTTAGTTTTAATTACACTTGTGCTATATGTTTTTAATCCAATCCATATAACTTTTTTTGAAGTTTTAAACCTGACATTTTTGAAAAGGTGTGTAGTTCTGAAAGTGTTTCATTGAGTGAAATGTCTGATCCATCAGTATTGAGGTATCGTCCGCAAATTGTAATAATTTGTATTCAAAGTTGTTAATTTGTATACCTTTAATTTTTGAATTATTTCTTATTTTTATTGTAAGAATTTCACTACAGAGGATAAAAATATAGGAAGAAAAGGGATCTCCTTGACGGCAACCGCATCCTATATTGAAACAGTCTGAAAAAAATCCAAATTTGTTAACTGCTGTGTTATAGTATTATAGAAGAGTTTCACCCAACTTTGTATAGATTCTCCAAACTTGAAGAATTGTAAAGTTTTCTTTATAAAGGACCAGGACAAAGTGTCAAATACTTTCTCAAAATCAATTAAAGAGGCACTACCTATATCTACGCGATTTTTAATGTAAAATATTAAATACTCAATATTACTGCATTTATATGTATACAAAGCTATTTGATGAGTATTCTAAGAAGAAACATGGTTCGTATTCCAGTTCTGTAAATTATTAATTATGATCAAAACATTATCTTGAATAAAATGCTGCCCAGCTTTTTATTCCTGCCGGAGAACTACGAGTTTTTACGATTTTCTCGGACATGCGCAATGCGATTCAGTTGAACGAAAACAAACTATTCGGGGCAGTTCCGATAGTAAACGAATAGATCGGAACTCTTCGCCAATCCGACGAGTAAGTTCCGATTGTAAACGAATAAGATCGGAAATCTCCGCAATCGGCTTGTCTAAAACAATTACGAATACAATTTCAAAAATAGACAGCTGCGTAAAAAATCCACTTCTTTGTCTTGTGGACTTTTCGTCCGTCGTCCGTCCGTCCGTACGTCCGTCGTTAACTTTTACTTCAAACAACTTCTCCTCAGAAACAGCGTGGCCAATTTTGACCAAACTTCACGTGGATGATCTTTAGATAAATGCTTTTTAATTTGTTAAAATTAGGTCAGTTTGACATCCAAAATGGCCGCCATTAATATATATAGTTGAAACCTTAAACAATCTTCTTCTCAAGAAATGCTGGGCAGATTTTGACAGTTTTTCTTTTAAAATGATCGCCAATGCCTATTCTATCAAGTTTGTTCAAATGAAGTCCCCGGAATCAAAGTTTGTATATTGAGATTTTGCGTGTTTTTCATAGTCTTGTATTGGAAAAAACATTTAAAAAACTACTTCTCAAAACCACAAGGCACATAGCTCTCATGTATTATGTGTAGCATCAGCGTATGGTCCTCTACTAACTTTGTTCAAATGGTGACCCTGGGTTCAATTTTGGCTTCACCCCTGGGGTCACAATTATAAATAGACTTATATTGGAAAAAAATCAAAAAATCTTCTTCTATGAAACTACAAGAGCCAGAGATTTAATATTTTGCATTTACTATCGGCTTATGGTCCTTTACCAAATTTGTTCAAATGGTGACCCTGGGGTTACATTTGGCCCCGCCCCAGGGGTCACATGTTTTAAATAGACTTGTATAGGGAAACACTTAAAAATCTTCTTCTCTGAAACTACAAGTGCCATAGGTTTAATATTTTGCATTTACTATCAGCTTATTGTCCTTTACCAATTTTGTTCAAATGGTGACCCTGGGGTTACATTTGGCATCGCCCCAGGGGTCGCATGTTTTACATAGACTTGTAAAGGAAAAAACTTAAAAAACCTTCTTCTCTGAAACAACAAGAGCCAAAGGTTTAATATTTTGCATTTACTATAAGCATATGGTCCTCTACCAAGCATGTTCAAATGGTGATCCTACGGTCACATTAGGCCCCGCCCTAGAGGTCACATGTTTTACAAAGACTTGCATAGGGAAACATTTTTAAAAATCTTCTTCTCAGAAACAGCTTGGTCAATTTTGAGCAACTACACATGGCTGATCAGGTGAATGATCTTCAAATTTGTTCAAATTAGGTTAACTTGGATTCCATAGAAAAAATCTTAAAATTACTTCTTGTACACTGGGAAGCTAAGGCCGTGGGTTCAAATCCCATTGTAGGTATTTTTTTTTTTTTTATTATTCATTTTTATTATCGTTTCCTGTTTGGATGCGTTTTTTCTTTTGTTAATTTTTCTTTAGTTTGTATATAAAGATTGTTAATGTTTTACATAGACTTGTATAGGAAAAACTTAAAAAATGTTCTTTTAAATTGTTCGAATTGAGTTGTGGGTTTAATTTTCGGTTGAGGATGTTATTGTGTTTTGCATTTGTAAAAAGGTATTGAAAGGAATTTAACCCGTTGATATAAGAGCCATTTTAGCTTGTAGAGCATCTACAGGTCCCGTTGTTCTCTTGTTCTTTATTATTATTAATGATCGTTAACCCCTGGTCTATCAAGTTTGCTCATTTGAAGACCCTGGGGTCAAAGATGGCTGCATACCCTGGGTGAAAAGTTTGTATGTAGAGATGTTACATGTTTGTTCATAGACTTACATAAGGAAAGAGTTACACAACATAATAAAAGACTTAAACTCTTCAATCAGCATTTGCGAGAGGACATTTTTTTCATCATTGCAAAGATCCTCAGGTGATCGATTTAGGGTCATTTTAGCCATTTTGGCTCTCTCATTTCTGAAACTCATCACACGTCAGCGATTCTGAAAATCCTGAAATACTTTCTGTTGGAATTTATTTGTCCATGAGCCCTAACATTATTATTCCAAAAAGGAAGGATACTTCTAGTTAAAATATATGATCAATGTAGCATACCAAAGCTACACAGTTGGAACCACTGATAGAACTTATTCAAAATGTTTTAAATGTGTATATGTAACGAGGAACGCAAACTGTTATATAAGTATATGCTTACTGACGGTTAATGAAAACGCACCAGTAGATTATATGGGTGTTTAGTTGTATTGCTTAAATACTTTATAATAATAAGTGTCTATTTTGAAATTAAAGGATATTAATTAATAAATGCAAACACTGATTGCCTCAGAATTCCTAAATAATGTTCAATTAAAGTCACATGGGTTGAAAACTAAAGAAATATAAAAAGATCGGTCAGGGAAATAAGCATTCAAGGAGGACAGTCAACCACAAAACACAGAAACAAATATGCAAACAGACAAACAAGAAGGCAAAAGTAATAATAAAAGTAAACGACATCACAAACACAAAAGGGTTGACAATAGGGCTACCGCCTTGGAACGGTCAGTGGCAAAGTAGGCCACTGGGGGTTTAAACCGGTTTTAGGGTGCACCAAACCTCACACTTACCCTACTTTATCCCATTAAAACAGGACAGTGTAAATAAAGAAATCCCCGCCATGATCTAATCTCTAACCAACAAGGCAGCATCAATAGGCAATATAAGTAAAACACAAATATGCTCGTGTAAATATAATACAAAAAAAATAGCCTAGAAAGCCACAATGAAGGTACTCATTGACTTGGCAGAAGCCAGAGCAACAAGAGAATAAACCATTAAAGGCACGACAGGAAAGATCATAGACAAACATCAAACGCCACCGTCCCAATGGGCTTTAGGTAGGCGTCATCATAGGGTCCACAGCCTGTCCGGTCATCGTACAATTACAGAGGAAAGCATACTGGCGAACTGTTAAAGGGTCCACCACCAAGCATGCAGTACGTTGCAAAATGATAGGGTCATAACCTCTTTTGATAAACGTTTTAACACGTTTAACAAAGATAGTATGAAAGTGATCATGACCGAGAATCTTACGAAGTTTATAAATCGCATCACCATAGAAGTCAGGTTGTGATAGTCCTTGTCGCAGAACAGATCAGGGTTACGATAATAACATTTTGCAAAGGTTTTACGAAGTTTATGGTAACGGTAACCCTGATTGAGTAGCTTTTTAGTTATACAAAGAGTAAGTCCTCAACTCGAGAACAAGCTCTTGAAAAACGAATAAGTTGAGATACATATACCCCATAAGAAGTTGCTCGGGAAACATCCCCCTCCAAGTGGGGGTAATTAACAATGTCAAAATTAAAATCATCTCTCTTGTCATAGATTTTGCTAGTTATTTCACCATTTTCAATCGAGAGATCTAAATCAAGAAAAGAAGCGTTATTATCAGATATATTTGCTTTATTAAGCTGAAGTTCTTTAGGATAAATATTATCAACCATAGTTGAAAAGAAAGGGTTGTCAACGTTCAGTATGTCATCCAGATACCGAGAGGTGTCATTAAAAGCTCCAATAACATCTGCCTGGGTATCTGGTGAAAGACTCAACATGAAATATCTTTCATAGCAAAACAAAAACAAATCTGCGACAAGTGGTGCACAGTTCGTACCCATAGGGATACCAACAATTTGTCTATAAACGGTGGTACCATACCTGACGAAAATATTATCTAATAGGAAGATGAGTGCTTCACAAACTTCATAGCAAGTCCACATAGGATAATTGTCTAAACTGCCGTTAGTAAAAAACGCTTTAATATTATTACATGCCAAAAATGTAGTATTTTCTCTAGCGAATGTTTTTTGAATAAGAGAAATTAGCATGTCTTTAATAAGGTGATGTGGTAAGGTTGTATATAGTGTAGAGAAGTCATAAGTGCTTATTGATGAAACTTGACCTTTATTGAATATTTTATCCAGAACGTCTCCTGAATTTTTTATAGACCAAAATAAATTAATCCCAGAGTTTTCATAAGTTGTATCACAATATAGTTTAACGTGATCTTTAACGGCAGTAAGACAAGCAGTTAAAGTTTGGAGATGTTTGTTGTGGTGAAGGCACTAGAAATAAAGCGAGCCTTATACGGATTTTTATGTAATTTAGGAATCCAGTACATGGTAGGTAGTTTATTTTGTTTATCGTTTACACCAGCCTTGAAAGTGGTGCACCGAGTGACACTTAGCTAGAATTTCTAGTAACTTTATATTGCGTTAATAACGTGACGCCGGGATGATTTCATAGAAAAAGTAAAACGGTTGGACATACCCGGTATTAAAATGTGTGACTTTTGATTTCTAAATTTACCTGGAATTCTGAGACAATCGGTGCTTGCATTTGTTCATTATTATCCTTCAGTTTCAAAATATGCACTTGTTGTTATAAATTACTAGTGTCACATGGTGAGTTCCGTCTAATAAACAATACACTTTAACACCCATATAATCTACTGGTACGTTTTTACTGACCGTCTGTATATGTTGTTTTGAAATGCGATGCTATAATCGACATTGGTATGGTGTTGAGGAAGACATATATCTAATTTATAATTGCAAAGTGTAGTTTTAATTGTAAAATTGTAAAATTGTAAATACAAATACATTGCAACACACTCGTACGTTTACCTAAGCAGTTAAATACAATTATTTTGTAAATTTCAGGCATTACACAGTTGTCGCCTGAAGCATGTCCGCTCGCTGTGGCTGCTCCTATCTCGAAGAAAAGTTATGATAAGTGTAAAACTTTTTCATGAACGTCCTCTCAAGGTTAGACTTTCTGTTAGTATTTGCCCACTGCTATAATTTCCCAAAGAAAGCAAACACATATCAAGTCATAATAATTGGTATTATTTAGTCAACAGTACGCGTTTCGTCATCAGTTGTATTTAATCATTTACTTAACACATAAAATATATCAAATAATGTTTACAGTGAAATATTATTTCTTTTTTAAACAACGAGTGTTTACGGTATTAATTAATCAATCCGTGCATAATACATGATTGACTTCTATACAATCTAAAATGTACTCGATATTTTATTTACATAGTTAATTTACAATTATATATGATGTAATTGGAAATGACACCCTTTATGAAAGTAAATGGTTGTGATATGTGTTTAACAGAACGTGTTTGATGGCATAGCTGATTCGAGAGTTTTTGACGAAATTGATAATGTTACACTGGAAGAGTTAAAGAAATACTACAACTCGTTATCAACAGAGACATTGGAGTCGTTGTCAGAGATTATTTTTGATTGCATTATAATGAATTTATCGGATCATTACATACGAAAATACAGGTAACTTATCAATTATTGATTATATTGTTTGTAATGGAAACTAATATTCTAAAAATTAAATGGTAAGCTGTACGTGATTCTCTCCTACCCATGACTATAATTGCTTAAGCATTGGATACCGATCAGACAGCATTTTAGCTTTTCTACCAATTCTTTTTTTAATCCAAATTGTATAAAGATAAATAATGGAAAGGGGATCACTTGGAGGCATCAAACACAAAAAAGAGATAAAAATATCCGACTCGGTTTAATTTAGTCTGCTAATGAGAGGTAATGTAA
The DNA here is from genome assembly GCA_037043455.1 of Cyrtodaria siliqua. Taxonomy (NCBI): domain Eukaryota; kingdom Metazoa; phylum Mollusca; class Bivalvia; order Adapedonta; family Hiatellidae; genus Cyrtodaria; species Cyrtodaria siliqua. Next base: position 87,196 of record JAWPHD010004220.1, read on the forward strand.
GGTGCAACACCACCTACGCCTCCTAGCACCAGCTTAAGCGATATTCTATTTTAAAGTCACAAAGACTGGTCTTGATGATCCCAAAGGATCAATAAGTAAAAACACTACTAATTTGTAGTCGAGGCAACGTGACACATTGCGTCCAATTTAAAATCGTCTTTCTGTCACGTTGTTCAACTATTATAACGATACTACTTGTTTATAGTAATTTTTGGATAATAGTCTCTTTAAAACCCTTATTCATTTCTCCAAAGATATCAATTCATTGTGTTGTAAATATTACCTTTATAAGCACTGAATATTTTATTCCACCTGTAACTGCTTGTATAATGTAATTCCTGGTTTTCATATATAAAAGCAAATGTGAAAACAAAATATATTAAGAAATTATACCGAGCTTAGGTAATAGAATTTTCTAGTTGGAATTAGCTATACATTCTAGAAAACTAGAACACGAAAAGAAAAACCACAAACAGCTCATTGCTATATCGATGTTTGAATAGAATATCTTTGCTATAATGAATTATATCTAAGATATAACTATATAACAGTGTATACGTTATTTTTATAAAGAAAGTGTCGATTTTTACGGATGGCGGGTGTATAAATGACTGGTTGTATCATGGAAAGTGAGGTGGTCTGCCTCTACCACAAGATAATTGACCGTCATATATTTCCCTCCATGTGCTAAACATGACGTAAAACACCATTCAAACAGTCACTTTTTTATAATGAAAAACATTCAACAGTTTAACTTTATTAAATCCAATCACTTCTTTGATAGTTCTTTATTGTGTTAGTATGTTTACTGCATACTAAAGCGTTATTGGACGGAACTCAGCATTCGACACAAACTTAAACAACAGCATTAACTAATTGAATTTTATGTCTAATAAAAAAATAATAATTTACAAATGCTCTTTACACCATCATTATCCCGTCAAATGCAATAGGTTGGATATAGCTATTAAAATAACTTGATTTCGGTTCGCCGCTATTGGCGGGTGTTACACTCATAGTTCGAAACTTCGAAACACATTTGCAAAATTGTATTATGGTTACCTGGACCTACTTTTAAAATATTAAAAAGCAATTTAGGAAATCTTCTGCGACAAGAACTATTATAACCTGACTTCTATTGAACTTGATTTAGAAACTTCGTAAGATCCTTGGTCATAATCACTTTCAAATATATCTTTATTAACTTACAATCAGGTTTATTAAGATATATGTTCTTATCATTTGCAATGCACCGCACGTTTAATGTTTGATCCATTCGCAATTCGCCACTATGCTTTCGTCGTTGATTGATGACCGTTCAGATTGTGGACCCTTTCGAAACCCAGCCAGATCGGATTAGTTTCACCAGAGTTATGGCACGTGATTTGCTGAAACTTCCATATTCTGCCTTGTAAACATTCTAGCACCTTCATGTATTATTTGATATTTACCACATCTGCACATATTGTTAATATTAATGAACTCTCGGAAAAGTTTGAAACCCAGCCAGATTGGATTAGTTTCACTAGAGTTAAAACTCTTGATTTGAAGAAAAATGTCATATTCTGCCTTGTGAACACTGTAGCACCTTCATGTATTATTTGTTGGCGGTGTTATGACCCTTTAAATGTTTTAATACACACGTTTTGTCCTGACTAGTTCTACTGAAACCCTGGCCGGATTTCAATGAAACTTTGCAGGGATGATCAGTGCCAGGCCTAGTTGTGCATGTCATCGCCAAGTACCGACTGAAGCCCTTTAATGATGAGTACAAAGCCTAGTTGCGCATATTGTTGTCATGTTCCCCCTCACAGAACGCCTGACCGGATTTCAATGAAACTTGGCAAGGATTATGAGTACAACGCCTAGTTGCGCATGTTGTTGTCATGCTCCCAGACTCCATATAACCAGTAGAGCGATACAGGCCCCATTGGACCGCTTGGTTATGTACATGATTATCTTTGCGTTACATGGCTTATTAATGCTTCCTAATTTGTTAGAGGATATCGCATGGTTGGGAATTCTTTTTTAAGCTGTCCTGTTATATCGGTATAACAATAGGATAACAGTGAGGATCGGTTCAACCTAGAACCTGGTTTAAACCACAACGGTTTGTTTTTCACTGACCGTTCGAAGGCGGTACCTCTATTGTCAACATTTTTATGCTGTGGTTTCGCATACCCAGCTTGTATTTTTCTTACAATTGATGTTTATTTTGTAAGCGTGTTTTTGATCGACTGTGTTCTGTAAATGCTAAATTTCCAGTTCGACTTTTATACCTATTTCAGTTTTGCAAAGACACTATCTGCTACACTGCTTTCCGCAGTGTTTATATACAGTACAATAATTGTGAATTCCCGTACTCTACCATTCATAATAATGTATTGTTCTTGCATTTCTCTTTCTATATAGTCTGACCGAGGTCATGTGCGAAATCTACCAAGGTCAGCCACAGCCTCTACAGGATGCAATACAAGGATTTCCTAAAGCTATAACGGGTTGTCAAGGCGCCGTGTCTTGCGTCACTGGTTTCCAGGTTTTGCGTGAAAAGAAAAGGCAAAAAGAAAGAGCTTAAATTTGTAAATTAAAGAGTAGTTAGTACTGTGTTCGACCGAACCGAACACACATTTTGCACTGTGTCAGTGGGTGTAAAAATGCACGACTGACTAAATGATGAATTTTCTTTTGTGTTGAATGGAAGAATTAAGAATGAAATGCTTAAATATGTATTATAATTGCTTTTGCTAAAGTATTATCTCATGTCACTTAACATTTACTACAAACGATTATAAATATAACTTGCATGATTATCATAATGTCTTACTTTGACGAACTATATACCTATGTGGATTGCTAATGTAGAACACGTCATATATGATTAGCGTAAATGCTTGATTAATTTGAGTCTCATGGGTAAACGTTTCAATACATATAACGTGAGAAACATATTCTGTTTGCAATAATTCATTCCACAAAGTACATAGTCTAGTTAATTATGTTTTAATGTTTTAACATCATAATATTTTTAAACCATAACTTTTCATGAGCTGTGTCATTGTAAATATCAGCTGTAGTTAACGATGGTGTTTTGCCAAGATCCTGATTTTTAATTGCCTTTTCCATAATATGTAATATCATACCGACGTATAATATGAAGAACATTACAACTATGACAGTCACATAAATGTGCAGAACATCACGCTTTTGTTCCGCAACAGTGAATCCCCCAATGCACTATTAAACTAGTGCCAGGGTCATGTGAATATGTGTATATAGATGATTTTACTTTTTTTTGCATTTAATCAATTATCAGTTTGTAATTTAATGTCGATTTTTGGGACGAGTCATTATCACAGAATAGAGACCGGAAGACGTCATATTGCGGAAAGAAAGATACATGCAGAAGAGGTATACTATTTGTAAATATAGATTTATATATTGTATAAATATCATTTGTTTTATTTGCATTTGTATATATACTGATTTATGTTCACACACCATGGATGGTAGCAAATAAGGCTACATAGACTGATATGCTTGCATTAGCTTCTTAGATAAAATAGTATTCATTTGTTAAATTTAGTTATATTTAACAGTTAACTATACAGTTTATGAACTTAAATAGTCATTATCCAGTTCAATTTACCATGTTATGTTATATTCTGTATTTGTTTTTAGCGAACGTTTACCATGTTTGTAAGCATTTTGTTTGTTTGTAATGTCGTTTACAACGATATGTACAGTCCGAACTCGATAATTTGGCTTTGGTTTTCAAATACAATAATATAAACACCGACAGGTAAAACAGGTTTTGGACTATAAAAAGAGCACTTTTAGTAATACGATATTATACTTTAAATGTAAACTGTATGACGTATCGAGCGCATGGCGCAGTGGTTAGCAGTCTGCAGTTGTAATCAGTATAAAGTAAATCGCAGTGGTTTGAATGTCACTCTCACCTTTTATATGACAGTTTACATATGTTAATTGATTTGTATCTCTTTTCTCGTGCATGTGCACAGACACTAGCTTTGAGTGATTGGTTATACATGAATGAGACATATTCATTATTATACGTCATGTGCTTGATATGTTGATGAATGAATTGTTCTGATATTAGTGTACCAAGGCTTATGCTTATCTGTTTATAAAACAAAACTATTTGAAAAGTAAAATGAAAATGTGTGAATATGTACAAAGTGACACATACATTTAACACAACAAAATAATTGAAAAATACACACACAACATTTGTCTCCGTCATCTGATTTGAACCATGCACTAAAAGTTCTATGAGTGACAGTCCAAAAGTCTGACCACTACACCACGATTTTGAATTACACTTTTGTTACTTAAATAGTTAAACACCCAAAGTCAATGATCATTTTCCGATAATTTACCTGCTCAACGTACTAGTCCACTTTCGAATTTACCGTTAACGTCAAGTTATGGAGACCGGACTGTACGTTTTATTCTTTTATTCAGTGTCATGTTCGTTTATATATATATATATATAATGGTACATTGCCCCCAGAAAACACCATATAATGGGACTTCAATACGGAAAATTTCCACTTTCAGTAATCTAATGTATATATAAATAATGTATATATAAATGAGTTCTTTGTAAATATTAATTATGGTGTTTCATTAATGCTTGTATATGTTCATACTAGAGTAGACAATAGTTTGTATACATTACCATTTAGAAGTATGCATATGTAGCTTCTATATTATTATATGAAATCGTTATTATTGTAAATATAATTTTACCTATTCTGTTCGTTATACTAACCCTTATTTGTAATCGTGAGGATAGTACGAACTTTCTTTTTTGCCAACATGTTTTTTTGGGTTTTGTTGTTCTAAAGTGGGAAATTTGAAAAATGTATGATTGCAAGCAAATACACATCGTAAGTTAATTGGCAATTGGTAATGTGCTTAATGAATATTTCATTTTGATTAAATAACATAAAGATGAACTTCACGCAATTGAAAAGGTTATTTTTCTTTCAGAGGAGTATCGGATATAAATCAACGTTAGCACTGTATTATCACTGTATTAAGTAAGAATGTTGGTAGACACATTTTGCAAAACATTATTGCGTAATGTGATTGCCGCTTTAGCTATATAAGCCATATTCGTGTTTGTCCATGTTGTAAATTCTTATTATTTCTTTACCAGACAGTGTCGAAATGTAAGGGTTTTCATATTTTCTTTTCAATTTTATTTTCAAGCGAGATGCTTGGATAAAAAACAAAATGTATCGCGATTGGTAGATTAGTCGAGTGTCAGTTTTTAGTTAATTTTAGAGTACAAATATTGTGAAATATATTTGGTTTGTTTAAACTTAAAGAAATGAAATTAAACGAGTTTAAAGTCCAGTCACCACATCATATTACGTTAGATTGGGGCAGCAATCTCAGAAGGAGATGAAATGAATATAGACATATATATATTTGCTGTGGGTGCCGATGAGTTGAAAGTTAGTTTTTTCATGTGTTTACGTTTCAATAAAGTAAATGGCGAAATAAATGCTGATGTCGTGTTAGTTTCTGTACAAAAGCAGTGGATATAGTTTGATATGTTAATACTGCATGTAAGACTAATTGTATGTTTGTGAGAAATACCGTTGGACGCATAAATTGAATGTATATCTGTGTAAGATGCTTTTTTTGCATACAAATGAATTCCTTATTGTCACGTTATTGTCCTAAATTCAACATAAAATAAAGTATGATTGAAACATTACATATTGCTCTTTATGTTTATGTTTGAATCATGTACATCTGATATATTTGCATTTTCCCACTTACTGTCTGATAGTACTATGATTATTAATAATGTTAATTTTGTGTTTCAAAACTGTATTTTATAATAATACATTGGAAAGTGTTTTGAGCCACGGTGATACAAATATCAGGATCGTTTAGACTCCTGTGTATTCTTGTTGCTGGTTATTATGTTACATTATGTGAAAACTTGAAAACTAGTTGTTGCATGCACGCGTACTAGTTACAATAATTAAGACAAGTACACATGCATGTTGATGGAAATATGTTAAGCCGTAATATGTAATGCTTATAATAAAGTGTATGCCTCAATGTACTAATGTTGGAGTAGATATAAGCATACATAGTGCATGATGTCCTTGTGATGTTATGCATATAATCAAAAACAAGAAATCAATACACATTTTCAAGTCATGGTTTCGAGGACAAGAGGTCCAAGAATTGGGAACACTGTCGTTGCATAACAATATGAGGAGACTAATGGAGCGTTAATAGTTCGAATTTTAGTAACTCTTATTTCTACATAAGGTGATGAGGTTTTTTAGTTCATGCTTTATAGTTGTAGCTCGATGTAAATGGTGCTTGGATCTAGAAACTTCATATCCTTTCGTGTCCGTATTGTATTGCAGGGCTGTAGATCCCAATTAACGATGGTCAAATATGTTATTATATTAATTAACAATACGATATTATATTAATATAAGTGTATATACTGAAAAAAAAGAGTATGATAATGCATATGTCACACGATTGGTGAGGTGTATACTTTTCGTTTGCATGAGTATAATGTTGAATGACCTTTATTATAGGCCCAATTCGGTTCCGTTTACCTAATTAAAAGCAAACTGAACGCTAACAATGTTGCATACGAACATCATTTGAAATGATTCGAAATGAGAAATAATGAGAAATAAACGCAAATGAAATGTCTATTAAATGATGTGCGAAGTTTGCTCTCAACACACAACCAGTGTGCAAAATAAAACGCTACGTGATTTTCTATAAATATAACGCAGAAGCAGAAACACAAATGAAACGCAGTTTAAATCTGCACGGAACGCAAATTAAACACCACGGAGCGATGTGCTAGTTACATACAAATTGAACACAAATTGAAACATCGTGTTCATTGTCATGAATAATAAACAAGGAAATCATGTCCATAAACGGAACATAAACACATTAGAAATGCATTTGTTTATACCACGGAATGACTGAAACATATTTTGAAATGCATTTATCAATTCGGAAATTGAAATTTTACCGAACACGACATGCTTGTTTGCTGTATTTGAACGCACAGGGCCTGCAATAATAGTGCATTTCATTATACACAGAGGGTTTTGTCACATTTGTATTGACAGTTAAATGTTGCACCCTCTTTAAGATGTATTTGTTTATTATAATTTCAATATACTTTTAGACATAATTCAGTGAAGATGCTATTGGCATTGTTAACTGAAGTGTTATGAGAAAACATTGATAATGTTAAAGAATGAAAGCGAATGGAGCGGCTGAATTATTAAATTATAAGTAGTGCGGTTGCTGATGGATAAAAACAAGGTATTTTCTTCGATTCTGTATTCTGACTACCTAATGATTTTGCCCTAACGATAAATTGTCTAGTGGAGTCAATTTATTGTTTCTTTAAATGCAGATTTTCTTTTTTTAACATTGTACATGAAACTGTGTGAATATCAATTATTAACGTTAAGGGAAGATACACCCAATTCAATTCCCTTAGGCTCCAAGTATAGGATTGTCACAAATAAAGACACTTTATGCAAATAATTCACATATTGAGCTGCATCCACTGCCAGTGCGTTTGAACGTAGGACTTTTGAATTCCTCACAAAACACATACTACCACGCGGCATTTTACACAGTTGTTCACAACCAAAGACGAGACCGCCTTCAAAAGGTGAGAACGGGCAGAATGAGTAATTATATTTGCAGTGAAATAAATGAAATAATTGATGGAGAATCAATAACTTATTTATTTCACAGTACTTCTGATTTTCCCTTTCTTGGTGACAAACTGAGAATGGAAACCATTTCCATAGTAATTCAGAACAGAAAGATTGTATGTCCAATTTTATTCCCCGCTTCCGGCTAGGTATAATTTATAATTGAGTGTATCTTCCCTTAATCTCCCAACACACGCTTGTTTTACTTGCTATCAATTAGTCTTCCGGAAAACACTACTGACTTGAAATGCTGATAAGTTAATTGACTTGTTGTGACTATCATTAGAAAAGTCCCTATTGGGAAAAGGTTTTGTATATATAAACAGGGTCCTTATATGTAGGAACCCTGATATACATATAACGGAAAATTGCTGACATATCCTTTTCTCAAGAAACATTCTGCATATTGTACAGTGTTTTGCTTCAGAATGTCATTAATATCACAAACCATCAAATGTATGAAAATGAAATCAATGTTGTAACATGGCATGTCCATAGTTGTGTATTGAATTGTTTAGAGAAACTCTAACCAATATTCGTCTCAAGAACCGTGTGATATATTTTGACAGTTGTTTTTCAATATGATCAATATACCATAGACTATACCATCAGGTGAGCGTTTCATGTCCATTTTGTTTAGTGCACCATACAGAGTCCAATTATATCTAAATACCAATAAAACTAGCGCAAATAACAACAAACGTGTTAAGCTATCAGAAACAGCAACCGCTTCAGATCACACGTAGAATGATTCGTTATGATCAGTCTGCTCCTGTATATGTGTTTTTTATACCGCAATAGCCTAAATACACACTATGTATCGTGTAATACCCGAGGATATACACAGCATATGTTGGTTATTGTGGTATAAATACAATATAGCATGACTCTTGCACGTGTACACGTGCAAAACTCATGCTCTATCCTATACTAGTACCATAATAATTGAAAGAACCGTATAAAGCAATTTGTTATTGCATATTATTGACAATATTTCACCAATAATAGAAAAAATGAAAACTCAAAATGTTATTTACTTTTATGCAAGCAGGTTTAATGTCAAAAGGATACTGAATTAATAAATCGAGACTAACATTATAATGCTCGATAAACACTTCAAGAGTGCAAGGTGTCACTTTAAATATTTAAGTAGTTTATCGTTTTTGAAAAACTTATTATACTTACCTTAATCATTTTATAAAGACTAATACTAATTTAAATGCGTTCAACTTGCTTGTTTTGAATAACATATTACTAGCCTGATTAAGAGATATTAATTGTTACGTGATTTTTCAAAACAAAATGGTAATTATGTAATTGTATTGTAACGATACTCTGCATATACCGGAGGACCCATCTTTGAATTTGGTCTCCTCAGTGACAGCCTGTATAGTACAATATAAAAGAAAATCCAACCCAGTGATTAATCAGTGATTATATGTAATATCTCTGTGCAAGGAAATGAGTATACAAAATAAATTATAATTAGTCGAATTATGTCTTTGTGTTTTCTCGAATTCCAGAAAAGTATTATTGTACCGTCGATTAATCTGTAAATACATATACAAGCTTCGTTAAGTGCACTAAAAATACACAATTAAAGTTCATTCGTAAGGAAACTCATAAGTTTAACTGTTTGACTGTTTATGATAATTATAAGAAGAGAGAGGAAACAACATTTATATGTTTGTATTCGATATCATTTCAAAATGAAATACACTGATCTAAATTCCTAATTACTCACTTTTGTGTCTTAACTAAATTATATCATTTTAAAATGAAATACACTGATCTAAATTCCTAATTACTCACTTTTGTGTCTTAACTAAATTTTAAAGTTTAAATGTATTTTAGAATAGTTGTGTGGTACGTATTTTGTTTTGACAAATAGTGTTTTAACTATTTGTTTTTTGTTTACATTGTTACATCTTTTGAAAAATACCCTCCTTTTATATGAAAACATGAAATGTGCTGACAAAACACACAACATGAATCGAAGTCCACATAACGATATATAATCTCCTTAAAATTGGTTGGAAATAATATAAGAAAGTTGAAAGTTGACCCACATATTGCAGATGTTCCGTATATTAGTATAATACAATGAAACATGGAAAATCCCAAATTACCTCCAATTTATTTAATATCGTTTGAAAAGTAACTGTAATTCAGCGTCACTTAACATTAAATATTTCAAGAATGTCTTTTGTGAACGCATTTGTAGTCGTAATGCTAGTAAAACACGATGTCAAGACAATTCTAGTGGGCACATTATAGACTTAGAAACATCGAAAGCTGCACTAATGCAACGTACTTAACAACATCATAAGTACCCGGCTGTATAAGTATTACAATTTATTTATAACAAAACACATCGACTTAAAAGCTTACTAATCCGATTTGACTGTTTTTCAAACTTGTCCGAGCTTTTATTGATATTAACAATCTATGCAAGGTTGATAAAGATCAAATAGTAACTTTAGATTGGCATTTTTTAGAAAAAAACAAGGACCATAACTTCGGTATTACATATCCGATATTGGCTGGTTTTCGAACTGATCCGAACTGTTATTGATATTAACAACCTGTGCAAGTTTGGTAAAGATGCTTTTCTTTAAGCATGCATTATTATTAACAATCTATGCAAGTTTGATAAAGATTAAATACTAAATAAAGGTGCTAGAGTGTTCACAAGGCAGAAAATGACATTATTTCAGAAAAAAAACAAGGGCCATAACTCCGGTGTTACTGACCCAATTTAAATGGGTTTCGAACTTGTCCAAGCTTTCATTGGTATTAATAATATGTGTAAGTTGGTAAAAATCAAATAATAAATGAAGATACTAGAGTGTTCACAAGGTAGAAAATAGCATTTTCAGAAAAATCAAGGGCCATAACTCCGGTGTTACTGATCTGATTTGGATGGTTTTCGAACTGACCGAGGTTAACAATCTGTGCAAGTTTGGTAAGAATCAAATAATAAATCAAAAATGATAGAGTGTCCACAATGCAGAACATTGATTTTTTCAGAAACAACTAGTGCCATAATTCCGGTGTTACTTATTTGATTTGGCTAGTTTTCGAACTTGTCTTAGCTTTTATTAATATTAACAACCTGTGCAAGTTTGATAAATATCATATAATAAATGCAGATGCTAGAGTGTTCACAATGCTTACTATGGCCTTTTTTAGAAAAACTAGGGCCAAAACTCAGGTGAAATTAATTCGATCTGGTTGTTTTCAAACTTTTCTGAGTTTTCTTTGATATAAAGACAATGGCAAAGTTTCGTAAAAATCCGATAAATAGTGAAGGCCCTATAGTGTTCACAAAGCAAAAGTTAACGGACGACGGACGGACGGACGGAGATGAACAACTCGTCATCCTTCGGCCAGTAGAGCTAAAAAAATGGGTACAAGCTTTTAAAAACTTGTGTGTGGCATTATGTTATTGTTACCGAATACATGTATGCCATTATGTGACCTGACAAGTATCATTTCAAAAATACATTTTGACACAGTTTGCCAGTTTAAAAAATGGGATAACTTTGCCAAAAATAGGTTGTAACGTTTAAATATATATTGATACAAAATACATGTGCAAGTTTCATTCCAATATCATGTGTATCAGCTTATACATGTATATATATTCATATACAAGATTAGCTTTATAAGTACCAAATGATGGCACAACTCTGCCAAACTGAGTTGCAGAAAATGTATTAAATGTCATTGAATTGAGTAAAATGAACGTGTCCACCCCACGACCTACCACGTGTTGACAAGAGCTGACAGGATCACTCAAGTTCAGCTACGATGCGATTCACGTTCTCTCACGAGTTGCCACGTTCTCTTAGATCGTAGCAGAACGAGTGCTCAGAACGTGTAGGTGTGACCTAGGCTTTAACGCAGTGTCTGAGATACGAGCTTTTATAAAATGCATCAATATGAAAACATTGAATGACGCAACAAAGTGAAACTATACGGACCCATAAACATACCTCTCAATCTCGATTGCGGTGCTTTACATAGTCCATTTTCAATTTTAAGTGAGACTGGAAAACAGTTTGGATGATTCGATACTGACTGTTGCCATTACAACATGTACAACTCATTTTCAAAATAATCAAGATAATAAATATAATTAAAAATAAGTGAAAATAAATAATCCACTGAACATGATTTTGTTTGTATCCGTTATTAATGTTAATAGAAGCTATTACTATATTATTTTTCTGAAACATCCAGCATATATATTATTAATTTTTATCTTAAAGGGACAAACATCAATCTTGATTTTTAATATGGCACAGTGTTATGTGTTGTCTACGCTATTGGAAAATATGAAAATCATAGTTTAAAATAATTTCTTTTGAGAAATACTAATCTAGTCAAGGATTTAAAACACTAATGATACTAAATTTTCTTGATTAACTAGAATGCTACAGCCGCTTTAACGTGGAGATGTTATTGCATAACGATGATTCTTATGAATGGCAGGCGGTATACACGACTGGCTCTAGGCGGTCCGCCAGTCTACGCGAAATCATTTTCAAGTCCACATGACATTCGGTTAAAAGACATGCTAAAACGCAATAAAATGCTTGGTCAATTGAACACAGACACTGCCATCCTTAAAAACATTTTGATTTATTTTGCTACGACCGACTCACTAAAAATGCAGCGACTGAACATTTGTTAAGCATGTAGAATATTTTGTTAACATGTTTAGTATCGCACCGCAAAGCACATCAAAACCCATATTGGGTCTCACAAAATAAACCATCCAACAGTAAGAACGCGTTCGCTGTGTTATTTAGCAGCTTGCATATATGTGTGAATAGACGTTCGTTGGCTTAAATTAAAGTGTTCTTATGACACTAACTGATTTGCTATTAATGAACTAAAAATAGAAAAAGATTATACGTGTTCAACAATTCATAGAAAAATAAGAATATGAAAACGAAAGCAATGTTCAAACTGTTAATATTCGAGTGATCTTTCTTCTTCAGTTCAATGTTACAAATTCGCGTGACCTCATAAATGGCCTAACATGTGCTATAAATGACACTAAACCCACATTTGCAACACTCCATTTATTAACGAAAACTAGTTTATGATTGCCCTATGTTCCTTTAAGTATTGTTTTTGCTTTAGTACATGAATCGCAGATTGTTTAGTGTTTTTTGCTCACAATGCTAAACATAAACTTAACTTGCGGACTATAAATTTGATTTCATATCATTAAATACATTTGGAGTTCAATTTTTTCATTATTCTACCTTAGATCTGGCTGCCTAGCTTTAAATCATGTTTATGGTAAAACTAATCAATAATAATGATATGTACATTGTATGCAAACAAAATTTTCCTTTTAACTTCTCAAATTTCGAATATGAAAGTTATATATAACAAGAAGCACCGCCCGTCTGTGCAGACACTCGACTTTGAGGCCTTGTCTATTTATTGGGAATCTCAGTTGAAAGGCATAATTCTGCTTAATAGCCCATTCACCGGTACTTCGGAAATCTCTGTTCGGAATTTCAGTCACATGGCGTAAAGTCACATGACTTCAAGAACTAATCAGATGCTGGTAGTCACTGAAGAATCAACAATCACAAACAAACCAGTTTCAGTCTTTTTTCAGATTTCCAAATTTCTCCTTTCATACTTTTTTATATAATGAGTTGGAAACTAGTTCGGATTTCAAGGCTACACAAACGGGTGTTGAATTGCTTAAACTAGAGCATGTGAGCGTAAAGAAATATAAAAAGATCGGACAGGAAAAGTAGCATTCAAGGAGGACAGTAAACCACAAAACACAGAAACAAACACGCAAACAGACAAACTAAGAATGCAAAAGCAATAATAAATGCAAACGACATCACAAACACAAAAAGGGTTGACAATAAGGCTACCGCCTTGGAACGGTCAGTGGCAAAGTAGGCCACTGGGGGTTTAAACCGGTTTTAGGGTGCACCATACCTCACACTTACTCTACTGTCATCCCATTAAAACAGGACAGTGTAAACTTCAACTTCGTAAATTGAAACCGGTGTTTCGTAGAATATTCATTGCTTATTGACAGTCCCGTTTTTGAATTGTTTTCCTACAGTATCAAACAGATTAATAACATATATCTTTCATGTGTTCAAGTCATAATGTGACATTATTAACATTTTTGTTTTTAATTCGCTTTGGGCACCGTTAAAATGCATATTTAATATACATACCAGCGTTTGATTGGTCGAACTATTTGGCTATTTGGATACTATTTGGATACTCGCAGATTATCCGTGATTGTTCGGCCAATGTCGGGATAAAATGGGCTGTTGCCTAAGCGATGTATGGCACGTGTCTCTAAGTTCTTCAAATGAAATGCATGCGTGATGTGGCACTGAATTAGTCAGGGGATTCTAAGATATAATGAAAAAAACTAATTAAAAAGACTAAGTTGACAAGCTTACAAACAAAAACTTTTACCAATTGTCTCTAAGTATAAAAGTGGCTATAAGGCCAATAACGTAGTTAAAATAAAAGCGTGAGTTATAAAACCTGTCTCTGCGGTGTCGTCTAATAACACCAAATACATGTATGAGGTTTCAATCAATTATGTAAAGTAGTTTTGTAGATACAAGCTTACATACACAACTTTAACCGGACGCAGACGACGATCAAGGTATAACAATAGCTCTCTTTTTCTGAGAAAAAGTTGAGCTGAAAACTATCGACACCGTCACAGCATGAACTTGGTGAGTGTTAAAAACATCAAGATTGTCGCGTGTCCTTTTAATTTACATCATGTACATGTAAGGTTTATAAAATACAACTAAATAAAACAGAAAAAACTTATTCGTTCGTTTTTTTGTATCAAACATGTATTATTTCTAAGAACTCTCCTAAATCATATTAAAAGCCCAAATATCACTCCTAGATATCACAAGGGTGGTTTTAAAACGTATTTAAACTTTCATTTATGTTAAAACTCTGACGAAGTTTGGTTGAGATACAAATGGAAGTGCTAGAGTGATACTGACAAAAAGTTAACGGACGGACAATCTACCATGATGCAAGCCCGAATTGCCAATTTTCTTACAATTTATTTTTAGAATTTAGGAAATATATTTATCACATAACGTCCCTTGTTAGCAGTATCGAACATCCATTTAATATTCTATTGTATTACACACGTGTAATACAACCTGGAACGATTTTGATTGGTTGAGTTAAACCTATAACACTACGCAAGTTTATTAACTGAAACTATTTTATTTATTACAAATTCACCCAGATCTGAGTCATAAACTTATTATTTGTGACAGTTTATAAAAATAATGCACGTTATACAAAACATTGTTGTTGGTTTATTAAAAAATTGGCGTAAACTGCTATTTTGTAAAGAGGTAAAACACGAACTCTTTTAGACCCTTTTATACGCAACGTTATGTGTGAGACGTGACGTTACGACGTCACATATTTTATGACGTTTTGGCGCTAAAGTGTGTCTGACGTCATGGCGGTTGTATGTCCATCTGAATTAATTTTAACTAATTTGATTGCAATGTTATGTGATAAAAAGGATCTTAAACTCGTTCCCATTCCATATAAGATTTATGAAACTCGTTATGTATTATTTTTAATTTTAACTCGCCAAAAGGCTCGTTAAAATTAAAATCATTCAATAACTCGTTTAATAAATATTATATGAAATAGGAACTCGTTTAAGATCCTCTATGTATACATAAATTTGGTTCAAACTCTAGTCAGTCAAAAGTTAACAGCAACCAATGGCTGGAAGTTAAATCCATTATCGGTAGGTTTGTTTTTTGGAATTCTTTCATTCAGAGGGATGTGTGGTTTTCCTCTTCAATACTTTGAATCCACTTATTCGTGGAAAAATAACATGCCTCCAAAGTTACCCTAGTTAATAAACTTGGTAATAACATGGTTAATAAAGTCCAGTATGTAAATCTGTCACCGGAGCCCAAACCCGAGTATTGTAAGAATGGTTTTGTTTCAGTATTAAGTATTTAATCTACTTTGATAGCTGCAATAGAACTAAGGATCCTCATCACTCTACTACTCTACATCTTGAACAATTAATTTCAATCATTATTTCTTTGTTTTAAATGCATTGCATTTTAACTATCCATTGTGGTTTCTAGGTGAAGAATATCCTTCCAATGCAGGCATTAATTTACTGGTCGATTTGAGCAAAGAAGTCATCCTTGATCAATTGACATTGCCTTCACCGCAAGTTCAAGTCGCCCTTATTTTCAGGGTTCCAGTTATCAATAATCTGAATAATAAGAAGCTGCCATGTGAATGCATAGGAGCGTACCTGTCGATTATAATTTGGACCATATATGTATATATTATTACATTGTCGAAACTGTAGACCAAAACATATGAAAAGTTGTCGTCTTTTATCAATATACCGTACTGTCACATCACATCAAAGTTGGAGTCGTCTCGTCATGTATAACTTTCTGTTTTGCAGTCATAAGTGTATTAATACAATAACTCGAACATTAGTCTCAACCATTTCAAGACAGCCACTTTTTTTGTTTGACTTTCTTGCTTATTTGGCTGGTCAACTCCACTTTGAACCTTTCACTTGAACACTGTGAATGCTATTAGACTGCTTTATGCTTGGTTCCTTTTTTTTGTTTATAATTCTAATTCTGCCGAAGTGCTTACAGGCAGCGTTATTTTAGGTGTTTGTTTGCTCGACTGGTTCCGCCGGAATGCTTCAGAAGTAAATCTGCGTTGAGTCTATGTCTTCTCTTATAACTTGACAAGTCCAGACAGACCACCAATCACAATATAATGCATCATCTCTGAAAGAGAAGAAAGAAATATTTAATTGATACAATTATTCTTATGCTGCAATAGTTGTTATGTCGTGTGTGCATGTACCTAACCCACTAATTTTTAGCCCACCAGTTAAATACATGAATTGAATTGGATTTTATATTCGTACCAACAGCTTAGGTCATATGGCGACTTTTCCAGCAATCATTGGTCGAGGAAGAACACAGGTGCCCCTCCGGAAAGGGACACCTGAGTAGAACCACCGACGTTCCACAAGCTAGCTGGATAGCTTCCTCCCATAAAGAGTCAAAGGTCCATGAGGGATCGAACCCACAGCAGTAACGGGCGAGTGATTCAAGTCAGAGACTAATGACTCGGCCAGGGACGCCCCACTACTTACATGTAGCTGCAGCTCTAAAATGTTGATGATTAACAAGGAACAATTAAAGCGAGGAACAATTAAAGTCTTCCGTTTTCGAGGATGTCGAATACGTAACTACTCTTTTTACCAAAACTCTTCATGATATAAGTGATCAAACTATCCCAAAAACATCGGCTAATCCAAAACTCTCAAATAAACCATGGTACTATGATGACTGCAAAAAGGCAGTCAGCGATCGTAAAGCTGCATTAAATGCCTTTAACTTGCGGCCAACTCAAAATAATTTAGATAATTTTAGAGTTTTTCGTGCGAAAGCCCGTCGTACTATTAAGGATAGCAAGAGGAAATACTGGAGATCTAACGTCACTAGGCTGAATTCTCACTCGTCTCTTAAGAAGACATGGGAATCGGTCCGGAAAATGAGCGGTAAGGTAACTCTAGTTCTGTAAATCATCTTAAAACTATTAATGGAGATATTACATATGTCAAAGAAATTACAAACACTTTGGGAGAAATATTTTCTAAAAATACTTATTCTTAACATTGTTAACCAAATTTTTTAAAAAATAAAAAACTAAAAGAACAGTAGAAGCTGAATTTCAAGTCGTAAAAATTGGAGAAATACCATAAATGTTAACGCTCATAGAACTTCGAGAATTTCTTAAAAAGGCTCATGATACATCAGCTGGTCCTGTTGATATCCAGTATCAATTATTAAAACATTTACCTGAAACCTGTCTCTCTACAATTCTTGATATATATTTTAATAAGGTATGGGTGACTGGACACTTCCCCGATTCTTGGCGGGAAGTATTCGTTATTTCAGTCCCCAAACCAAGAAAAGATATTACGGACCCAAACAATTATCGCCCTATTGCTTTAAAGATGAATGGCCACCCTTTTTGTAGTATTATCAATTAGCAAATTTAAGTCTTAAACATCATATGAACATTTCTGGATAGTCCCGGAGGGAAACATATATATAAAACCGCTACTAAGTTGTATGTAAAAATAAGTATTATTTACATGATGTAGATACTAGTTTTACCACTGCGTGGCTGCACGGGGAAATGAAGTTAATATGAATTGTATAGCTGCACAACATTGCCAGATAATTGATTAATACATTTACATGTGGATACATTTACCTGTTCAAAGTTTTCTACGTCATCAAATACATCTTATTCTCGCTTTTCACAGATATTGCAATGTGTGAATTTTAAATACATATTTTTGTATATTGATTTCGATTTAAATAAACGTTAACATGTTCATGAAACAAAACATGGCCGGAGAACTTTAACGAGTTGTACATGTAAAACCATGGCACGAATGACTAATGAGAGACTCGTTTGGTACCTGGAGTTCAACAAACTGATCAACAAAGTATCAAAGTCGATTCCGGCGCCAACGAGGCACAATAGACAATCTCATTCGATTTAAATAATGTATTAGGGAAGCTTTCGTAAAAAAAGAACACCTAGTCGCTGTATTTGTTTATCTGATATTCATGAACAGGAGATGGGTGTGCTCAGCATACTCTCTGTCACCCTTTCAATACAAAAAATAACAGTATAGTTAAATGGATCCATCCTGGTATGAATTGTTTTCTATATGTTGACGACTTAATTATATGTTATCGTGCAAAAAACATGAACACTAGTGAGAGACAATTACTGTAACAACAATGTCTCAATAAATTTGACCTGGTCTGATGAAAATAATTTTCAATTTTCTAAATCTAAAACTACTTGTAAGCACTTTTCTCAACTACGCAAACATCATGAAGACCTTCACCTAACACTGGATGGTTCACCAATACCAGTAGTGGATGAGACAACATTCCTTTGTCTTATTTTTGACCGTAAATTAATGTCTAAGACAGCAAATTTGATATGTTTGATGAGTCGGGGTGTAAGTGTATCTTTAGCAGAGATTGAGTTCTGCAACAATGACAATATCTGCATTTATATATGAAAGAATGAAGGCGGTCACAATATGTTGCTGATTTTAATTTTATTACTATCCGATCTTACACCAGGAAGGAAAGAGTGCTGTTTTCTATCACTGTAATCTTGTTTTGAACGAACAGAGCGTTCATTTTAAGCCATTATCATTTAGCTTTGCTTAAAATCCCTCGTGCCTAGCAGGATCAATGCTTTGTTTTTCTGTTACGTATACCTAAATCCTCAAAGGACGGTAGCTTTTGACGTTTGTCTTGCCGTACCCGTAACGATTTTTTCTGTTGTTCTGGCTTCTGCCAAGTCACTGAGTACTTGCTTTGTGTGTTTCTAGACTTGTGTATTTGTATATTAAATATACTTGCTCATTTATGTGTTTTACTTCATATATTGTCTATTAATGCTGCCTTGTTTCTTAGAAATATAAGCTGGCGGGGTTATCTTTATTTACACTGTCCCATGTTATTGTGATGACAATGGGTAGAAGTTTGGTGCACTCTAGAACATGATTTAATCGCCGTTCCATGTCGGTATACCTTTTATGTTTGTGATGTCCTAGCTTACCTTTTATTTATCTTTGTAGTCATTGTTTGTTTCTCTGCCTGTTTGTGGTTGACTGTGGTTATTGAATGCTGCATTATCTTTTTGAATTTTGTATTCCCTTTTGCTAATATCGCACACAAACGCAACCATTTCTTTCCATAATCAAGTGTGCATGAAGATATATTATTAAACTTACACACTATAAATCATTGTAATGGTTCCACGTATGTATGTGGATATTGACTACACTGATAAAATGTAACGTTCCTATTTGAAGGGAATTAGCATCTGAGTAGAATTAATACAAAAAAAAGACAATTGAAAATTACGCCGATTTTATAGTTATTTGTATATCGATATCCAAACACTTTAACTGAGACCGACGTATGTGAACGCTGATAATATGCTAGTATCGTTTAGATCACTAAACTATTGAATAGTTTTAGCGTATGCCGTTCGTACCTATTTCGGACACAGTTGTAAGGCAAATATAAAATAGCTTAAACAATGGCGATAAGAACAAATGGGTTTTTTAAGGACCAATTCAGCACATGATTACTTCGGTTCAAAATAGGTGTAAAGTTTAACGTCGAATCCTCGCGGAAATGAGAACAATGGTCGTACAGAAAACAGAGCACTCAAACGCAACGGCACTGCAAGTCCAAACTGCACCACAAGCAAATACATATTTAATGAAAAAGGACAATACACAACATAAAGAGTGGTGAAGGCAAGGAACGTTCAGTAGGTAATATAAATCGATATAAAGTATACACAACATTGCTTTTATCCTGTCATCAGCTCTAAATTGACAATAGATAACTTGCCTGGATTAGAAATTAAGGCATCCTTTATTACGAGTATAATTGTGTTTCTTCGGATAAAATTTCGAATTATTCGCCATCTTGTCACGGGTACGTTAGCCTGTTTTGAGAAGGCATCAGCTCTTCTACCATGCTAGAAAGCATGGTAGAAGAGCTAATGCCTTCTGGTGAGAGGGTCCAGTCCGACACTTTTCTGTAGAAAGGGAGGTCCCCGCGTTGTAAATAACTTTGGAGTGTCAGGGAAGAAGTCGGATAGAAAACATGTTGTGCTGTTCGTAATCAATAACGTGTGGTATTTGTGGCTCGTTAAACGTTGGCGTTTGCTCATGCCGGTAAACCACCCGTTAAACTGTGACGTTTGCTCATACCAGTAAACCACTCGCTAAACGTTGACGTTTGCTCATAACAGTAAACCACTGGTTAAACGTTGGCGTTTGCTCATGCCAGTCATGTATTTCATTTAGTCGTTTTATTTAGGCCGAATCATTGTTAAATATCATGATAGTCGTTGGTGTCTGATAAGTGGTCCAGAAAAATATTAGTACGAAAACGTTTCAGGGAAAAACACATATAGGATGCAGACAACGCCAGACAACGAACAATCACTTCCGTAATGACATGTAGACCCGTTATAGCAACACATAATTCACATACACATCAACTGAAATGCAATATACTAATAAAAAAATTCCGTTTCCTGTGGACTATACAGTTAGACCTATATACGCTCACTAATAATAATTTAATGTCCAAAGATGGGCATGTGTGATGTACTATTTAAAGGATGCATCTCTTTATAAATGCCCGTATCATCCGAGTTGGACAAAGAAACTCAAGTAAAACATCGTATTCAATATAACGACAAAGGTTGACGAAAACATAATCTTTGTTTAAATGATACCGATAACACCCCATCATACATGTTATTGACATTTAAAACAGACTAAACGTAATATATAGAGTTTCGAAAAATATATCTGAAATACTGGTAAAACTCCTCCAACAGGGTTACCGTTACAATAAGTTACGTAAGACATGTTCTAAGTTTTATTATCGTAACACTGATCTCCTCGACAAATATAATAGCAATATTAAAACACTTCTGTTACAAGGTTTATCACAGCCCGTCTCACAACCCGTCTTTTATGGAGATGCGATTTACAAACTTAAGAAGATTATTGATCGTGATAATTTGCAAACAGAGGTTACGACCGAAGTATTCTGCGGCGCACTACTTGCTTAATTGTAGACCATCTACAGTTTGCAATTATGCTTTCCACTTTAATTGTGTTACAACCGGACGGACGGTGAACTCTATGACAACGTGTTCCTAAATTCTTTAAGCGAGAACCGTTTGATGTATGTCTTTCACTCTGTTTTTTCGTGCCCTTAACGGTTTTTCCCTTAATGCTCTGACTTCAGACAAGTCATCCAGTAAATATGAGATTAGCTTCTTAGGCTTAACTTATTTTAGATATAATATATACATGAACATTTCTGTGTTTGTCTTATTACACCTATCTACGTTTTCTCTAATGTAAGGGGTTAACTCGGCAAGGATTATTTTTATTTACTCTGTCCTGTTGTTTAGGGATGATGGCAGGGTAAGAGTGAGATTTGGTGCATCCTTGAACCAGTTTAAACTCCCCGGTGTTCACTTTCGCCATTTTCCAAGATGATACCCCTGTTGTCAAACTTTTTTGTTTGTGATGTGCTTTTTTTACTGAATGTGTTTGTGATGTAATTTTTGTATCACCTTTGTATTGTAAAATTAAGTATAAAAGTCGAACAGGAATATATTTTAACAAACAATGCAGCATAACATTATATGATGCGAGTCTGTGGCGAGCATTATATCAGTTTTATCTAACGAGTTTAATAAATTCAGGCATGGCATATATAAAGATAAAACTATTATAAAATAAGGGATGATATGGTAGTAATATAAACTATATATGTAAATCAACATATGCCCGTCAACGGGTGTATAACCCAGTAAATATATATAAGTACACATTACAATGATTTATATAGTCTGATTTCTTTTAGGAAATATAAAACAAGACTAACATCTATAGTATCAAATACATATTTCATAGTATTAACAGTGTAGTACCTGACGCATAGGATCAAAGTCTACACATTCCAACAAGATGTGCTTGACCGATAACGGAGCAAAGCAGGGTATACATTCTGGTAATTGCTCAGCTTGAAATAAATATGAATGAGTATAACGTGTATGCCCTATCCTGCACCAGACTAGGAAAACTTCTTCTCGACGAATGTGTCTAATAGAAGAACGCCATTCTCCAAGTAATGGTTTAATTGAATGGAGTTTATTGTTAACTGACTAATCACAAGCGGCTTGCCACGGGTTACGAATAAATGTGTTAATACAACTTTTAAAATCAGTATAAGGTAATTTAGCATTATATATATGTAAACATAATGCTGCCTTAGCAGCACTATCAGCTCTATCATTACCACGTATTCCTACATGGCTTGGAAGCCAGCAAAAAATAATAACATTATCAACTATAAGATAATTGTACTTTTCTTAAATTTGAAGCACAACTGGGTTGTTTCGTATTACCCAGGGCTTGAATAGACGAAAGGAAATCAGAAAAGATTAAAAAATGGTCATCATCAGATTCCTGAATATAGTTTAAGGCAAGTTCAATTGCAAGTTCAGCTGAAAAGATAGAGGCCTTGTAAAGCAGGCGGCTCTTCATGCTGTGTTTGTGAACAAAGCTGCAGCAACTACCTTATCTCCATCTTTAGAACCATCTGTTAATATATGTTGGAAGTTACTGTATTTATATTAAATTCAATAAATTTGCTATGAAAGATAGTAGGATCTGTACTGGATGTGTTACTCTTACAACGATCAAAAACAATTGTTGGTGTTTCCGAAGTCCACGGTGGAATGTGTGGTACTTTGTACTTGGCAATCAAATTTAGGTCGATTTCAATGTCTCTTAATTTTGGTTTAATATGAAGAAAATGGTTATGTTTAAGAATTGACCAAAACAACAGAAATATGAAAAAAAAAAAAAGACTTTCGAGTGTGTGTGGGTGGTGGGGGGGGGGGCGGGGGAGGGGAGAGGGAGCAACATATATGTTTAAGAAGCTGTGTGTAAGGAGCTATGTATAAGAATTGACCAAAACAACGAAGAAATATGTAAAAAAAAAAATGGTGTTTCCAATGGGGTGGGGGTAGTGGGGGGTGGGGTGGAGAGGCAGGCAATGGGTGGAGGGGGCAAAACATATGTGTAAGGAGCTATGTGTAAGAATTTAACAAAACAACACAGATATATGTAAAAAACAATAAACATTAAATAAAAATATTCCATTTCGAGCCTGGGTGTGGGGTGGGAGAGGGAAGGTGGGGCAACATAGCTATGTGTAAGAATTTGATCAAACAATACAGAAATATGTATAAAAAAAAGAGTTTCGAGTGTGTGTGGGGGTGGGGGGGGGGTGGGGGGTGAGAGGGAGCAATATATATGTGTAAGTTGCTATGTGTAAGAAGCTATGTGTAAGAATTGACCAAAACAGCACAGAAATATGTAAAAAAAAAAACATTCTAGTTTCGAGTGTGTGGTGGGGGTAGGGGCAACATGTGTAAGAATTGTTTCATTGTTTCAACTGGGGGGGGGGGTGAGAGGCGCGGGGGGTGCGGGGGGTGAGAGTGTGGGGGGGCAACATATATGTGTAAGAATTGACTAAAACAACACAGAAATATGTAAAAAAAAAAAAAATAGAATTTCAAGTGGGGGCGAGGGGGGGGAGGCGGGGGTGGGGTTTGGGGGGGAGGGGGCAACATATATGTGTAAGAATCGACCAGAACAACACAGAAATATGTAAAAAAAAAAGGAGTGTGGAGGAGTTTGGGGGGGGGGGGGGTGAGTGGGACTGGGGGGGGGGGTGAGGAGGGAGCCCATGCCCCAATATGAGTGAAGTATGAATAAGATGCATAATGCTATAAGAAATCCCAAAAGAAATTTATAGATATATACAACCTAACATGCAATCTAAATCTGCCTTTATTGCACATTTTATGGGCCATCACTATTTGGGTTCCATGGGAGCCCAGGGGTTACAGGAATCAAAATTACTTAAACATCCCTTAAGATAATGCTATAAGTAAGCTATAGGCCAAATATGATTGTGCTAGGGTAAGAATTGTAAGAGATATAGACTTGTAAACACAGCTTACACGCAAAATTTGATGTGAAATGGAACACATTTTATGGGCTATCATAATTTGGGTTCCATGGGAGCCCATGGGTTACAAGAACCAAAATTGCATCTGTGGCCCTTAAGATAATGCTATAAGGAAGCCCATGGCCAAATTTCGTTGTGCTATGATAAGAAATGTAAGAAATATAGAATTGTAAACACAGCTTACACGCAAACCTTGATGTGGGACGCCGACGCCGACCCCGGGGTGATTACATAAGCTCTCTTATTCTTCGAATAGTCGAGCTAAAAATAAAAAACATCAAACAAATAGTAGGTTGAGCAAAAAAAGAAACTCACCACTTCTGTTTGGATCTAAAATGTAAGAATGTAAGACAATTCAGATTTATTAAATACGTGTACAATTCGTAACTGTATCATAAGTAAACACGTACATGTATTATGCATATATAAGCGTAACTGGAGGCGTTCTGGAAGAATAATGGGTGTCGATCCAATTACAAGTAAAACCGCTGTGTTTCCGCTGCTTATGCAATGCACATTTGCTCTTAACTAGGCACAATAAATGAATCGATTAAGTTATTGTTAGTGAAATAGTCTGGTCGGGGAAACTCGATTACTCGGCTAGTTGCTGTGGACTACGTCAGTAATATTAACTCATAATTTGGGTTCCATGGGAGCCCATGGGTACAAGAACCAAAATTGCATATGTGGCCCTTAATATAATGCTATAAGGAAGCCCATGGCCAAATTTGGTTGTGCTAGGATAAGAAATGTAAGAAATATAGACTTGTAAACACAGCTTACACGCAAACCTTGATGTGGGACGCCGACGCCGACCCCGTAGTGATTACATAAGCTCTCTTATTCTTCGAATAGTCGAGCTAAAAATAAAAAACATCAAACAAATAGTAGGTTGAGCAAAAAAAGAAACTCACCACTTCTGTTTGGATCTAAAATGTAAGACAATTCAGATTGATTAAATACGTGTATAATTCGTAACTGTATCATAAGTAAACATGTACATGTATTATGCATATATAAGCGTAACTGGAGGCGTTCTGGAAGAATAATGGGTGTCGATCCAATTACAAGTAAAACCACTGTGTTTCCGCTGCTTATGCAATGCACATTTGCTCTTAACTAGGCCCCATAAATTAATCGATTAAGTTATTGTTAGTGAAATAGTCTGGTCGGGCAAACTCGATGACTCGGCTAGTTGTTGTGGACTACGTCAGTAATATTAACTCATACGATGCGTTCAGGATATAATAAATTATCTTTTGTGATCTAACTACGACTTTAGCAATTTTATGAACCCAATATCAATTAGTATTGATGACAACAAAAATACTCCGAATGTTTGTCAGTCCAAGCATTTTCATAAATAATAATTCAACCGAACTTAATATGTGGCTTATTACAAATGAAACTAAAGTACAATATGAGTGTTTTCTGTTGTATTTGTTTGGCATCAAAGACTAAGGTACTAATTGGTTGTCTTATTCCCATCCCTAGAGGCAGAATTAATGTTTTATTCCACAGGGTAGGGTAGGGTAATTCTCCAGGTTAGGAGTTAATACCATGATGGTCTCGGGTTCTGTTTAATTCCCGCCTAACGGGAATTCATTTCATTTTAATTTTCCTTAGTTGTTAACCGGTGTATATCCACCGCCCCCTGACGCGGGAAAAAACATTGATAGGTCGAGAATAACACTGTCAATAACAAGTTATAAGTAATTTAAGGACACTTCTGCGACAAGGACTATCACAACCTGACTTCTATGGTGATGTGATTTATAAACTTCATAAGATTCTTGGTCATGATCACTTTCATACTATCTTTGTTAAACTTGTTAAAAAGAGGTTATGACCCTATCATTTTGCAACGTACTGCATGCTTGGTGGTGGACCCTTTTACAGTTCGCCACTATGCTTTCCTCTTTAACTGTACGATGACCGGACAGGCTGTGGACTCTATGATGACGCCTACCTAAAACCCATTGAGACGGTGGCGTTTGATGTTTGTCTATGATATTTCTTGTCGTGCCCTTAATGGTTTATTCTCTTGTTTCTCTGGCTTCTACCAAGTCATTGAGTACCTTCAGTGTTGCTTTCTAGGCTATTGTTTTTTGTATTATATTTACAAGATCATATTTGTGTTTTACTTATATTATCTATTAATGCTGCCTTGTTGGTTAGAGATTAGACCATGGCGGGGATTTCTTTATTTACACTGTCCTGTTTTAATGGGATAACAGTAGGGTAAGTGTGAGGTTTGGTGCACCCTAGAACCGGTTTAAACCCCTAGTGGCCTACCTTCCCACTGATCGTTCCAAGGCGGTAGCCCTTTTGTCAACCCTTTTGTGTTTGTGATGTCGTTTGCATTTAATATTATTTTTGCCTTCTTGTTTGTCTGTTTGCGTGTTTGTTTCTGTGTTTTGTGGTTGACTGTCCTCCCTGAATGCTACTTTCCCTGTCCTATCTTTTTATATGTGTTTATGTATTGGAGAATACACTCAGAGGCACTCTACGGCGTGATGCCGTTAAGAGTCTGGTTGAGTCCAGAAATAAGATCAGATCGGGTTGATACCGTCTAGGTTGTCTTATTCAGCCTCCAATTTTGACCAAAGAAAACAGAGAGTATTCAGGGGTGAGACCAGACCGGGTTGATACCGTCTGTTTTGTCTTATAGTTAATGTTTCTGAGTGTATGTATTGAAGAATACACTCAAAGGCACTAACCGGCTTAATGCCGTAAAGAGTCTGGTTTAATCCAGAAATAAGATCAGATCGGGTTGATACCGTCTAGTTTGTATTATTAAGCCTTCAATTTAACCAAAGAAAACAGATAATGATCGAGTAAAACAATATTTTCAGAGCTGAACATGTATGTGTAACTCAATCGATGTATAGACAGCCACTGCTACCTTGGTAAAATATCCCCGTGTATATACTAGTGTTCCGCATTCTGTAAGAATTAGCTAGACGTGTGTCCCATTGAGTCTCCTTTGATGTCTATGAGCGAGCGAAACCGAATTACTCTGCTCACTCGAACATTAAATAAACGCCGAAGGTGAGACATTTCCATGACCATTCAAACGTCATTAGGACAAGTTGATCCATTTATTGGCGGTCAGAGGATTAAAATTAGAAAAACATTGTCCAGTTGTTTAACACAAAGTAAAGAATCAACACCTGAATAATTTACATACTAGTAGTATATAAGATTTTTATTGTGTCTTATATTATAACAATCGTAACTTTTATATTATATGTTATATATGACTACTTCTTATCTTGTCAATTGTCTTGTTTTTCTCATGAGCCGGAATAATTTATCTATGACCTTACTATTCCAGATATTATTATTTTCTGAGCGTCGCCTTTTAACCAGCATACTTTTATTTTATGTGTTTGATATCGAGTATGTTAACTGCAACTTTTTAACCGTACCTTTAATGTCTGTTTATGAGATAAGTGTGTAAATGACGATTTCCATATTGACTGATCGCTAAATCAGTGATCGCTCGTATGCATTTAAATATCCGTTTTTACAACATGCATACTTATTGAACATGTCTTAACTGTTATTTTATTCTATGTAATCAAATATACCCAATGAGGATAGCATATGACTTCGTAATTATTTAGTATGTATTATGTTTCACTCATTCTGTGTCTATTTTTATTTATATTTGGGATTATACACACATGTATGCTTATAAATGAAGTCATGGTGTGAATATGCGTGTGTTCATGTATGCGTATATTCCGTATATGTCGTTGTATCGTGAACATCTATAATTATTATAACCCCGGAGTTTTTATATCTGTACCATATAATGTATACATATGTGTAATCATTGTTGATTTACTGTACAGAGGCATATATATACATAAGTATACCTATTAACATATATAGAGCTACATCTTGTTATTGTCCTGCAGTTGTTATGTCTCCAGCGTATACTTTATACATATGTGTATTCATTAACATTCCGTTTAGAAGTGTTGTTTCGTTCATGTGATTGATGTATGTGTACCGTCTTTTCTCTAATACATATATGTGTCGAATATAACTTGTTGTGTTTGTATGGTCATTCGAGTTAACAGTTTGAAGCTCCACAACCCCCGTCGGTCCACACGGATGACAGGTAAAGGAGTACCCGGCAAAGGAACCACAATTTAAAACCCCAATTTAAAAGTAGTCAACAAATAGAAAGCAATCCACACCACGATTGATGCATTTAACTATACTGTTAATTTGTATATTAAAAAGAGTGACAGAGAGTGACAGAGAGTATGTTGCCCTGCGGCACACCCATCTCCTCTTCATGAATGTCAGAGAGGGTTGAACCCATTCGGACAGGAAACTGTCTATCATCTAAGAAATTCTCTATAAAAATTAGTAATCGGCCACTAAGACCAAAGTCATAAAGATCATTCATGATACCATGCAGTATCATAAGTTTTTTCCAAGTCAAAAACTACAGCGACTAGATGTTCTTTCTTTACGAAAGCTTCCCTAATAAAAGATTCAAATCGAATGAGATTGTGTGTTGTGCCTCGTTGGCGCCGGAAGCCACTTTGACACTTTGTTATCGGCTTGTTGGATTCCAGGTTCTAAACGAGTGTTTCATTAATCATTCGTTCCATGGTTCTACATATACAACTCGTTAAAACAATAGGACGATAATTTATTGGGTCCATGTGATCCTTTCCAGGTTTGGGGACTGGAATAACGATTGCTTTCCACCAGGAATCGGGGAAATTTCCTGTCAACCAAACCCTATTAAATATATCAAGAAGTGTAGAGAGACAGGTTTCAGGTAAATGTTTTAATAATTGATGATTGATATCATCAGGACCAGATGATGTATAATGAGCCTTTTTAAGGGATTCTCGTAGTTCTCTAACACTGAACAGTTTATTGTATTTCTCCAAAGGTTTCGACTTGAAAATTAGCTTCTACAGTAACTGTTCTTTTAGTTTCTTATTTTTTAGAAAACTTGGTTGACAAGTGTTTTGTAATATCTTTGAAAGATGTAATCTCTTCATTATCAGTTTTAAGATGATTTACACAACTAGAATTACCTTTACCGCTTATTTTCCGAACAATGTCCTATGTCTTCTTAAGAGATGAGCGAGAGTTCAGCCTAGAGACATAAGATCTTCAGGATTTCCTCTTGCTATCCTTAATAGAATGACGGGCTTTCGCACAAAAACTCTAAAAGTATTTAAATTATTTTGAATTGACCGAAAGTTAAAAGCATAGGTCGTCACAACACTTCACGAAAAATCCATCAAGAGCGTTGGATCGCATATTGTTAAATCAATGGAAGAATGAGAGCCTGTAGCTGGACGTAATAAGTATCATTAAAAAGACACAAATTATTTTTGGCTAAGAAATCTACAACTTTCTTGCCTTTGTCGTTTATATCCTTACAACCCCAATTGTAGTTGTGTGCATTAAAATCACCCAATTGTATAAAAGGTGAGGGTAATTTTGCAACTAGGTGATTTAAATTTTTAAGGTCTAGTGAACTGGGCGGTAAATATAAGGAGCATATTGTTATAACTCTGTGCATCGTAACACTGACCGCAACAGCTTGCAAACCAGTTTATAACGCAACAGTTCTGTGAGGAATGTTTCGATTCACAAGAATCGAAACGCCTCCAGAAGCTTTATCACCTGTATCACAAATATAGTTATACAATGAATAGTTATTAAAAGATATCTTATCACTAGTCTTCAATAAAGTTTCTTGAAGACAAAACGCAACAGGGTTGTGTTTATTTAAAAATAAGCTGATTTTAGCAAAATTAGGTTTTAAACCTCAGCAGTTCAATTGAATGATCTTATTTGATTTTGATGTTACTATGGCGGAAGTACGGGTTTACGGCCTTTGGGGTTGGCAGACCTTTGAGACTTTGGAGACTTTGGGAGTTCCAGATGGCTGGATTATCAACCTCCATGTCCAAGACTAAAAATCTGTTGTGCAGTACAATCTGATCGTCAGAACCTTTTGACTGCTTCCTAACCAGGGAGTTTTCTTTTATCTTGCTGTCACTTCCGTGGCAGCAGTTCTGCTTAGTGACTAAAAAGTAGTAGAGCCGCACTTATGGTCTGCATAAAAGTAGCATGAGTATAGCCATATAGCGTACAGAAATACACAATTAGCCCTTGCGCCGCGCCATTAAGGATCCTTTCTACATAATGTTTAAAGAGGACAAGATAAAAGGGGAGTAAGACATTAAACGTGAAGGATTGAGAGATATGAATTAAACAAGAATCTAGGATCCCCTATAGCTGGCGTGACAAACCGATTGATCAGATCGGGATAATCTGACCGCCCGTCTAGTTGAAGTCCGGACCAAAGTGGTGTGTTGTAACGCGGAGATAACTACCAGATCTCCACGTCACTCAACCAACAGGATTCCCCTCACCATCGATACGGGTCGCCACCCACGGTCAACAGGCGGACTACTTTTAGTGGGGGTCCTACCCCTCTGCTAAGTAACGGGCAGTCGGTTGATTATTATCACCACATCACCGACAGGGGTGGGGGTGAGGGGCATACTCCGACGAGACAATGCTAATGTACTCCGAGTTGGACAAAAAAGACGAACGATGATTCTGCCTTCATTTGCGTTTTTATTTCATCAGTGTAATATGATAAATATATCATGCTTTATCAAACTCCCACACCGCAAGTTACGTGATCATGTTGCCTAATATTTAGAACAGACGATCTATATATGCATGCCAAAATGAGATAAAGGGTCCTATAGAAACCACAGTGTCCGAACGCAATGGCATCGTAGGTCCGCACTGTACTGCAAACAAGGTCTTGATCATACAATGAAAGAGACAAAAAACAATAGAAAGGGTGGTGAAGACAGGGTTACAGACTTGGAACGGTCAGTAGGCAATAAGGCCTACTGGTTAGCTTGAATCGTTTTTAAATGCGCACAATCCTCGCTATTATCCTCTTTCCAGCGCCCAAATAGACAAGACAATGTAAACAAAGCTACATCCTATCAAAAGGAATTTTCTAACAATTAAATCAACATCCAGAGAAACTAACTAAAGAAACAAATACAAACAAATAAACATCTCAGGATGTATCCAGAATCGTACTGAACAACCATAGTAGTTGCAGCTTAAGAGGAAACCAATCTAGGGTACGACCAGAAAACCCGAGGGACAAGGCTCATGCACCCACCTCCCTTAGTTGAGTACAATCATAGAGTCCCAAGAGGTAGTCCAGTCATCGCACAAGTGAAAAGTGAAGCGTAATGACTTACTGTAGAGGGGTCAATCACTAAACATGCAGTGCGTTTTAAAACTAAAGGGTTATATCCTTTTCTGACGAACTTCCTGATTAAATTTGTAAAGCGGTCAGAAAATCCGTCAGACCTTTTTAACTTTCGACATCTCCATAAAATGAGGGTTGTGATATGCCTAGTTGCAGAAGTGTTTTAATGTTGGTGTTGTAATTTTAATTGAACTATTCCGGTTAACGTGCAAACCAAAACGGCCTGAGCAATGCTTCTGTGCAGGCTGAAAGACGTGTAGTTTTCAAACATTTCACACAGCCTTGCTTTAAGCTGTGTACCTGTCAATCACGGAGCTCAGCTAAATAAAACGTACATAAAACGGTCCTATAAAATAGCAGTGCTTCTGTGCAGTTGGTGTTTTCATTGTTTGATTATAATGTTTCAGAAACCTGCTCAAGTATAACATTTAAAAACAAAGAAAGATTTCACTAATGATTTCCTCTAAATGTTTCATAGTTTTAAAAGTATTATCTGTATTTCGATATAGTTTTGTACGTCTTTTCTGTAAAACACACAGCAACAAACTACATCAACTTGAACAACTCCATCTACACCAGCATGAAGTCAGTATTTATTCATAGGAAAAACATCTTCGTATCAATAGAAATTGTATTAAAAAGAACGCTGAAATAGTCTACTCGTACAATGGATAAAACATAAATATGTTTTATGTTTCTAGATTCCAATATTCGATTCAGATTAAATAAATGAGTAAGAGCGACCATAGGAGTAGATAACAATGACATCACCAGCAGCATATACCTATGCATAGCTTGCACGTGCATATACAGTAGGTTATTGTTAAAGCATCGTTCACCTGTATTTTTGCGCACGAATAAACATGAGAAACATCAGTATAGTCCATAATGATAAGCAAATGTACCGCTGTGAAGTGCCCGTGACGTCACGCCATATTTTCCTAAAGTCGTTTTTGTCATTGTTTACAAGAATGTCATAAACTTGCTTGATTTCTCTTAAGGGTGTCATAGTCAATTGTATATATATATTACTCTACTCAGACCTCGGAGCAAAAATTGAAACTTATTTGTTCATGAAGTCCAACATGTCATTTTTTGAAAATTAAATTAAGGGGACATTAGAATCGTTTAAGAAAATAAAATGTTCTTCTTGTTTACCGACACAGGTCAAAGTTCGACAGGTTTGACGACGCTTGCATATACATAACAATGGCACTGTCACTTTGAAAATGAATATTCAAAATTATCTGAAATATCATTGCAGGCATTCAGAATATAATTGTATGTCCAAAATACAGCATCCCCGAATACAAATTACAGCAAAAAGGGCCGGAAACATTTGGTGTATTTGTTGTAATTACACCTATATTGTAAACCATCTTTAATTAATAGTTTTTAGCATAGTAGAGTAATAAAAAGCATCGATTCCAGTCATAACTTGTCTTGATAAGCGTAACTTGTGACAAGACCAATAGCGTAAGCGGGCATGCGTTTTTGAAGTTGATAAAATCTCTTTATTTCGTTCTTTGGAACTTCCAATATTTAATTGATATGCCCTGTGAACAAAGATTCCGTAACAGAGGTCACGGTCGCTGTATAGTTGTAATTGCCGTGTTGAAGAACAGAAGTTGACCGCCACACACAATCTATTCCCCAACAACAGCCAGTGCACTGTGGCAATCCGAATTGTACAAGAGTTTGTCCTTCTGTGTCACTCTGCAACAAAAAGCACAAAATTAGGAATACAAGTCGAACAGGAATTGCAGTTTTCACAGAAAACAG
Source organism: Cyrtodaria siliqua (assembly GCA_037043455.1). NCBI lineage: Eukaryota > Metazoa > Mollusca > Bivalvia > Adapedonta > Hiatellidae > Cyrtodaria > Cyrtodaria siliqua. The sequence goes on from JAWPHD010004220.1 coordinate 120,783, forward strand.
TCACCCACAATGGAATGTTATTAAACACCTCGTGGCAAAATATTTCAATGAAACGTGACATATTTCAATACATGTACATGTACACTAAGATTCGTTTGTTTAAATTCTCTTTTACGTCATTTTCAGCTCATTTTAGGCTATATGACGGTCAATTTGTTTTCGTGGTGGAATAAGATCACCCACCTATTTTGGGGTAGTACCAGTACTGTACACATGCCGCCATCAATAAGAATCGACACTTAACTTACATTGCGAATAATAAGATAATATGTTGCCCTTCATATTAAATGCTAGTAACATGTACTGCCGACTTCATCTATATTTCTTTACAGCCAGTGTATAAGTGAAATTTACATGGATTTCACGCTTATTAGTTTTACTGTAACATTGTAGATGTTAATATTTTAACTAAATGGTGTTATAAAAAGGTTAGTTGCATTGTGGTCTTTATTAATAAACTGTTATTTTAATAATGCTGTTGCTGATGATGACGATACATGATCCCCGGGAAGATGCATATACAATATCACTCACACCCAGACAGCCATATACACAGAAGAGCTGGATTAACACTTGACCTAATTAAATATACAGCCAACGTCACTCCTAGTATACAACCAACTGCATTGACCAGCCATGTTTTGAAATTATATAAACTCAAATTCAACTAGATTTCTTTATGTATTCAATTTATGTATGTCTGTCCATGGTGGTGACTTTCTTGTCCTTTGCGATCATCAAACTTAATTTGTGTGGCTTTAAAGTAGAATATCGCTTAAGACGCTGCTAAATGTCGTGAGAGGTCTTATATTACCTTTGATGAACAGACTCAGTTAAACCGAGTCAGCTATTATTCTCTCTTGTTTGTGCTTTTGCTTACAAGGGATCTTCCTTTCAGTATTTAAGACAGGTTAGACGGCATTGATACACAATGTATATATACTAGCATTAATACTTTTACGATCCTATGAATCACTGACAAGTTGCCTGTACTGGTGCCTATCGACAATGAGTGTACTCGGTTACATTTTCTAAAACGAATTAAAAAAACAAAACATGAAATATGACTACTTGACTTGATTTAAGGACAGGTGCGCACTAGATGCCGTGATGTCATCCTACAGTCTTGTTAACCTGTTAAGTCGATTTTAGCAGAAAAACAGTGTAAATAAAAAGATTTGGGGACAACATAAATAATATTGTCAGTGAAATACATACGTTGATATACATACACAACTAATGTTTAATTTGTATTTGAACACGCTTACCCAACATCAGCCAATCGCCAAGCAGTAATTCGGCCATCTATAAGCGTTAACACTGTCTATATGAACGCATGCGGAGTTTGAGTTCAGTTAGTGATATGCCGATTGGCTGATGTGGTCCAAGTTGGATAGACAATTCATTATTTGTCAGATATATACAATGGTTTTGCTCGTGTATATATCTGGTAAACATGCATGGTCGAAGAAAAAAAGTAATGGCGAATCTGATCCTTTTCCAGACCCTGTTATACACGGATCCTAGTTTATATAACGGAATATTCAGAATACAGAAATATTAAATTTCCGGCATGTATGCATGTGGTTTTATCACATAATCTACGGTATGGGAGTGGATTAACACCATTCTATATTTTCGATATACAACTAGTTGTATATTCTAGCACGCACTGTCAAGGAAATCGATAATGACTATATGATCCAATTCCCATGGTTTATTATGACTATGTCGGTTTCGCGTGTTAAAGCGACAGGCAAAATGCAATAAAAGTCGATAGATGAGTTCTGTGATAAATAAAATCTAACATTCGTTCTCATTCATTATTGAATTTATTCAACTCGTTAACAAAAATGAAGTAATGCTCGGCAAGAGCCTTGGATTATATCATTTTGCCAACTCGTTTAATAAATTCAATAATGAATGAGTACTCATGTAAGATCCTCTATATACATTATACTGTATACTGACACGGCCGGCGATTGAACCCACAACCTCCCGCATGCACTGCGGACGCTCTGACATTAGGCCGTGCCGCGATAAACGTATTAGGCTTATCAAAAAGAGAGAAATACACAAAGTTCGATATGCAACACTTTACGAAACAAACAAAGTTACTGTGACAATCACTTTAGAATAGTTCACACAACTTGAATATGGAACACTTACCGTTATTGTGAAGGTAAAGGTTGGTATAGGAACGACGTAGTTCATTTGCACCTCAAGTAAATTTCCTTCTATTAAACGAACAATTATTGTCTCCGGCTTACCTGCAGAAGTCAACACGAATAGCAAGATGTTTCGTGAATTAAACATGTAGACCAATAAAAAGAATAGCATTTTCTTATGGTTCAATATGTTAAGCATCCGAGGAAACCTACTACTGTAAAATTGACATTGGTTTTGGTCGCTGACAACTGCTATGTTATAGTTAAATTATAACAATAGTGTTTATATTTAGAAGAATCCCAACAAAACATGTGTAAATAAGATATATATTCATTAATCTATTGGAAACGAGCGAGAAACTGCATGAGACCCATATAACTAAGGTTAAGTTTACAATAAAATTATAAACAATATATAGGATATTAGTATATTCAGGAGACGAACGCTATAAGAAATTTTATTTAGTTCCAATCTTATTAACTTATAGTACTTATATATATGTGTTGTAAACAAGCTGAAATAAAATATATTTAAACCAAATATATCGTACAAACTGCAATAACGGCAATCACTGTAAAATAAGAAGTATAAGGAATACGACAGATTTTATTAGAGACAATTACAATCGACTCCGATATTTGATTCTTGAGTAAAACATGAGATATGGGGTCCTATAGAAACCACAGCGTCCAATCGCAATGGTATGGCCGGTCCGAACTGTACTGCAAACATGGAGCCATATTTAATTAAATAGATAATGAACGATGGACAACATACTTCAGAAAGGGTGGTGAAGACAGGGTTACCGACTTGGAGCGGTCAGAAGGCAATACGACCTGCAGGTTAGCTTGAATCGATTTTATGTGTACACAGTCCTCGCTATTATCCTGTCTTCAGCGTCCAAATAGACAAGACAGTGTAAACAAAGCTACATCCCTTAAAAAAGAATTCTCTAACAATTAAGTCCACATCCAGAGAAACTAACTAAAGAAACACTAAGATGTTATTGTAAAGCTATACTCGGCAAAAAATGTTTTGGACCAGGGTATATAAAGTCATATAAAAATAAAACTAGTGGACAGAATTTAAGTTTCTTTTTTTAGTAACCAAGGTCTACCCTACCCGGTTAATTTGGTACCAGAATCATTAAATTCCAAACAAGATTTGATTTTAAAAGAATATCGCTAACACACAAAGGGCCTGTAAAAAATGTTGCAAAGTCCATACAAAGTAACAGTTACGGACACATTCGAATAACCAATAAAAAGATTATTATTTGTTCACAAACTTTCATTGTAAACGATAGTTATTGTTGATTATTGATCTATTGTGAAATATCAACTGAGATAATAAGGGTTATGGTCGAATGTCATGGTTCAGCGATCATTGTACGGGTTCGAACACTGCCATGGTCCAAAACTTTTTTTACAGAGTATATATACAATACAAAATAATAAACATCTCAGGATATATCCAGAATCGTAGTGAACAACCACAGTAGTTGCAGCTAAAGAAAGAAAACCAATCTAGGGTAAGACCAGAATACCCGAAGGATGAAATCCACTTAGATCAAGCTATCATAAATGAATATATGCTCTAATCAAATGTTCTCAACGTGCCATACAAAAGGAAATGAACACGCCTTAGAGTGAACATTCTGGTCTCTTGTATGTAAATAATCGAGTACATCTGAGATCAGCTTTCACATATATTTGCTCTGTCCTATTGTTTAAGCATCATGTCAGGGGCATGATGACAGGGTTAGAGGGAGAGAAGGTAAACCCTAGAACCGGTTAAAACTCCCCGATGGTCCCGTTTTGCCAATGACAGTTCAAAGGCGGTACCAGTGTTGTCAATCCGTATTTGTTTGTAATCTACCTTATCAGCAGGTAGAAAATTCGCGTACTTTTGCCTAAACCTAATATTGCAAACCAATTTGCACCTGTCGTTATTGACCTAAAATATAAACAGTCGGTCTGTCGTCCTGTCGGCCTGTCGACTTGTCTACCTATAGAGTAAAACTTGTAAACCTAAAAACACATTTTCTTATATATTTGCATATGCCCTGGTCCAACCTTTTTTCCTTGAAATGTCAAATGTCGACCTATCGACTTATGCCAAAAACATATGAAAACGAATTACAAACTGTATTGGTATTCTTTTTGTTAGAAACTGTTTAAAGAAGTCTTTTTTGGTACTTTTTGTAATTTTCATGTAATTCAAAATGTCAACTTTCGACATGTCGGCATGTATCTGTCTACTTTGACAAGAGGCGTATGGTAGTTTCTAATAAAATGCTGACAAGAAAGACCTATAGATTAAAACTTGTAAGACCTATAGATAATCGAATTTAATTCTACTGAAATAATCTCTTCTCCTCCTTTTTGTTTTTCTTTATTTCAGTTGTCTTTCATGTAAATTATGTTTGTAATCTCTCATGTAATATTGTAGGAGGATGGCAATATAATGGTGCAAGAACGTGTGTCCCAACCAATGCATGTATTATTCATGCGAAATTAAATACGTTTAAACTAATTAATTATTTGCATAAATAATACATTTACTTACACTCTATTTGTAGGCGTTTTGCTTCCGATTCAACGGAGTCTACTCCACATTTAATCATCCCAGCAGAATGTCGATCCGCGCCGTGGATTATCAACGAGAACGAATCTTGGCCGACAACTTCTTCATTACTGCCTCTGGAAAAAGGCCCTGTCTCTACTCCATTGATCATAAATTGTTCCGATTCTCTCATCCACTTCCTATTAGTCATTTGTGTACCGTTGACATGACATGTTAAGACTGTGTCCCCCCTACAGTTACCAGCCTTGGGCGCATCCAACCAAACGCTGGGTCCTCCTAAAATTTAAACTCTTGGGCTCAAGTATAAAATATAACGCAAAAAGTTCTAGTTATATTAAAATTAATGCGCGTTAATATTTTAGAAAATCACAATTTTATATTAAAATTAATTGGCTTTAATATTTAACGGTGTTGATAGTTTTCAAGATGTTTGCTCCAGGAGAGGTGAGGGTATTTTTGAAATTGTCCAATGGAACTGGATGTCTTAAGGAAGAGCTAGGTAAGGATTTTCGAGGTGGGGGCATGTCTGTCTGACTGTCTGTCTGTCTGTCCATAAACAAGTGCTCATTCCGGACAATAACTCCAAAACCACTCATAAAACTTCACAGCTAGATTGCTCTAGGTGAGAGGAGTTTGGGTCAGTAGAATATAGGTCAAGGTCATTGGGACCTTATATAGAAAAAATATTCCAGAGGATAACTTCGAAACCGTAACACATACACTTATGAAACTTCAAAGGTTCATTGCCCTTGTGAAGAGGAGGATCCCTATTGTTAATAGGGTCAGTAGGTCAAATGTCAAGGTCACTATGACCTTAATTAAAAACGCATTCTGGACGATAAATTCTGCACCGTTACACCTACACTTATGAAATTGCACTATTACACTGACCTAGGTGAGAGGAAGATCCTTATTGTTCTGGGGTCAGTAGGTCAAAGGTCACTGTGACCATATATAGAAAAACGCAATTTTGAAATCATAACACCTACACTCAAGATCATGTTACCCTCACACCTAGGAAATGCTTATATCATAATAACCATGATAACCCGTTGAGAGTGATATGTATAAGCCATAGACGTGTTCGACAATCGTAAAATAGATAGGTTTAACTAATATACTGAAGTAAACGGGCGTATAATGCCACGTCAGGCGGCGAGCTTATTTTATGATTGCGAAACAAGCTTATGGCATATACTCACTTTCAATGGGTTATCCTTTTTATTATGTTATAAGCATTTCCTAGTTGTGTGGTCAACTTAACTTATATTATATGTAAAGTTGCATTAGTGAAAATGTTATGAAACTATTTAGCAAAATGTGAATTTCCATATAAAATGAAGGTGACTTTGACATACTGACTCCCAAAACAATAGGGTTGCGCTTCTCACCAATAGGGCAATATATCAATGAATTGCATCAGTGTAGGTGTTATTTTTATTTCAAAGTCATAATTGTTGATCTTCACCTCTGACCTACTGACTCCAAAAACAACAGGATCTTCAACTGGGGCAATGTAACTTTAACGTTTCATGAGTATGCGCTATGCTTTCAACATTCTCATCCAAATATGCATTTCCATATAAGGTAATGGTGACCTTGACCTTTAACTGCTGATTCCTAAGCAATTTCTCTCACTTAGGCCAATGTATTTATTAAGTTTAATGGGTGTAGGTGTTATGGATTCCAAGCTTTTTTCCAGAAGGAGCATTTCCATATAAAGTCATAATAACCTTGACCTCTGAATGATTAACCCCAAAGGCAATAAGGTTCTTCCACTTACCAACGGCAATATACATTTGAAGTTTTATGAGTGTAAATGTTATTGTTTAAAAGTTGTCTGAAATGCGTATGATTTGTATAAGGTCATGGTGACCTTGACTTTTGATCTACTACCCCAACAACAATAGTAATTATCCTCTCACCTATGGCAATGTACCTACGAAGTTGTTTTGAGTGTAGGTGTAAAGGTTTGTAAGTTATCATACAAAATGCTTATTTCCTTATAAGGTTAGTGACCTTGACCTTTGACCTACTGACCGCCAAAACAATAAGGATTTTTTTCTCACCTGAAACAATTTGTCTTCACAGTTTCATGCTATGATTGTGAAGTTATCGTCCAAAATCTGTATTTCCATATAAGGTGATGATGACCTTGTCCTCTGACCCAATACTCCCAAAAAACATTAAGGATCCTTGTCTCACATGCAACAATACGTTTTCATGAGTGTATATGTAATGGTCTCAATGCTACAATCCGGAATGAGTCCATAAAAAGGCTTGACATTTGACCTGCTGACCCCAAAAGCGATACAGATCCTCCTCACACGCAGTGTAATTTACCTATAAACTTTCATGCGAATACGTGTTGTGATTTCAAAGTTATTGTCGGTAATGCCTTTGTATATATAAGTTAACGGTGCCCTTGACCTTCAACATATTAACCCCAATAACAAAAGTTATCCTCCACTCACCTAGCTAGGAAAATGTACGTATGAAGTTTCATGAGTGTGTTATGATTTTGATGTTATCATCCTGAAGGCATTTTACTATATTAGGTCAAGTTGACCTTGACCTTTGATCTACTGATCCAAAAAACAATAGGTATTTTCATCATACGTAGGACGATGTATCGATGAAGTTGCATGAGTGTAGATAGTATAATTTTAAAGTTATAGACCTGAATGCATATCGCTATATAAGGTCACAGTAAGCTAATCCTTTGACCTACTGAACCAAATAACAACAGCAATCCACCTCTTAACTTGTCCACTTAACATATGAAATTTCATGAGTGTAGGTGTTATGGTTTCGAGGTTATCATGACTTTTGACCTACTGGCCCCAATAACAACACGGATCCTCCGCCCACCTCGCGAAATGTCTCAGTGAAGTTTCATGAGTGTATGTTTTACGATTTCAAAGTTATCGTCCAGAATGCATTTTGCTATATATGATCACAGTGACCTTGACCTTTGACCAACTTAACCAAAACCATATGGGTCCTTCTCTTACCTACGGCAAAGTACCTAGTTTCATGAGTGTAGGTATTATGGTTTCGAACTTATCACCCGGACTGCGTTTTTCTATTCAATGTCACAGTGACATTTGACCTACTGACCCCAAAACAATAGGGACAGACAGACGGACAGACAGACAGCAGGCCGAACGGACGGACGGACGGTCAGACAGACAGACAGATTGACAGATGAACGAAAGTACAGACGGACGGACAGAAAGCCCAATACCATAATACGTCCCATTTTTTCAAACGGGCGTTTAAAAACGAAAACATATACCTTTGCATTGTACACTGCTGGCATAGTTGCAATAAGGAGAAGGTTGACTCTCATCAAACAAAAGTCCAATTTGACAGTCACGTGCTATCCACTGATATGGCACAGAGCCATTCGGGAGAATTGACGCCTGCACACATTCACAGTACTGCTTACATCCAGCGCTCTTTAGAGCCTTTCGACCCACATCTTGATAGCAGACGCCTGTATAATAATGATCATACACATGTAAATGTACAAGAAGTCATTAGACGAACTTTGTAAGCACTAATTTAATCATTTAATTGATTGCTAATTAAACCCAACAATAACATAGGCAAGAACACACCAAGAAGGAGAAACAGTTAGTTTTACACCCGTATATAATCATGGTTCTTCAATACATGGTTTTGACTCTCCAACAGATCCACGAACATGGTTGTTGTGTCTACCTGCATTTATATGTATATCGATTGTTGGCTTGTCGTAAACTTATGCGTAGCTCATCAACGAACAAACGATCGGACATTTTAGAAATGAACAGTTGCAAAGGTTACATACATCGTCTTCATTGACCTTAAAATAACCACTGTTTCAAAACAAAATGCATGCAATAAGAACTTGTTTTATGTCATAATATTCATTAATAGGCTACATCTGTTATATCAGTTACTTACCATGTTCGTTTGTACATACATCGTTATTGGAACCTGAAATATGAACAGTAATGATATTTCAATATTCATGCAATTATCAATACCCATTTAAATTCTTTATACAAAAACAATACAAACGCAGAGTTGGACATGTTATTATCAAGGCGTCGGCTATCGGTCAATAATCTTATTGAAATTATAACGAAATAAAACTTAAGTTAAACAAGAGTATAATAATGGACCTTTGGAATCTGCCGAGCACAACACATACGACATATTGCAGTCTCGGTTTGATTGAGACTGTTCAAGAGCGGTAGTGAAATATGCTAGCTACCGCTCACACCCTCTAGACCCAGGTTGAGCAGAACTCAATATTCATAAAATCAATATTACACAATGTTAACCATTCCGAAGATGGCATGCATACGGCGGTGGACATGGAGTTAATTGCTTCCCCGTGTCGTACGGCGTATGGTCCCATTTTTTAATAAAATTAAATGCCCCGAAGTGCGAAATAAATATAATGGAATTTAGTTGGGAGCAGCGGTTATGAAGCCTGCGTATCACAAGTAACAGCCAAAAGACTAAATTAAAAAGCAGACAATATATCCTATAAGTGGTTAAACGATAGCCAGAGCCTTTTATCGGCCGGGGTAGTGGAACCACCGAATCTTAAGTTAATCTCATCAAAGGAAGTAGTACGAAAGTCGAACAGTAAATGCAGCTTTCACAGAACACAGTCAGCCAAACACAGGTACAAAACAAAAGACGAATACAAGTTTAGTAATAGGTAAGGCAAATGGTAACCCAGACGTGTTGACAATAGTATAAACTAGGTTCTAGATTTCTTCAAACATCACACTTATAAAGAAATCCCCGCCATGATATATTGTCTAACAAACAAGGCAGCATTAATAGGCAGGCAATTAAAATAAAGTATTTAATTAAACATACTATGAACAAGCCAAAATACAACGGAAAGGTGGTGAGGCCAGGGTTACTGATTTGGAACGGTCAGTAGGCAATAAGGCCTACAGGTTAGCTTGAATCCATTTTATGTGCACACAATCCTTGTTATTATCCTGTCTTCAGCGCCCCAATAGACAAGACAGTGTAAAAAACCTACATACCATCAAAAGGAATTATCTAACAATAAAGTCCACTTCCAGAGAAAGTAACAAAAGAAACTCTTAGTTGTTGTTGTAAAGCTATATAAAATAAAAAATAAGAAACATCCCAGGATGTATCCAGAATCGTACTGAACAGCAGTTAAAGAGAAACCCAATCTAGGGCACGACCAGAAAACCCGAGGGACGAAAGCTCATGCACCCACCTCCCTTGGTCGGGGTTTCAGTCGGTGAGGTCATAGAGTCGCACGCGGTTGTCCAGTCATCGCACAAGGTAAAAGTGAATGACTGACTGTAGATGGGTCAATCACTAAACATGCAGTTCGCTGTAATTATAAAGGGTCTTATCATTTTCTGACGAACTTCCTGGTTTTACTTTTGTTCAGGAGCTCTAATAGGAAAAAATTAAGAAGTGCAAGTAACTTATCTTCTATTGTTGATAGGTGAAAGCGGAAGAGACATTTATAAACATCCTGACTGCAGAACAGAATAATGTGAAAGACGCTTACGATACATTCGAAAGGCATGTTCATTCTAAATCAAACCCTGTTTTTTTTGTTGCTATATATACATTCTGTAACTAAATACAGGATGAGAGCACAACTGAACAATACATTAGAAAATGAAAGCCGCAAGCAAAGAACTGTGCATTTGACAAAGAAAATATCGAGAACATGGTTCGGGATAAAATCGTCTTTGTGTCAAGTCACACAAAATCCGAGAGAAGCTCATAACAGAAAGTGATGAATTGTCTCTCGACAGGGCTAGACAAATATGTCCTATGAATACGCCCAGGAGCAGATGCGACTAAGCAATATGCCGTCGGAGCCGCCGTCAATCCAGTAAGATGAAAACAACGCAGAGGCAACACACATGACTTTTCTACTACATCGCACCAACAGAAGGTGGACTCAAAATCAACCAAGGATAACAACCCAAGAAGACTCAGAGAGCAGACCCTGAAGATGGGGAATCCAAGCACGGTATGACCGCTCCAGTCGCTCACCGTGTCTTCACCACCCTTTCTGTTTTAGTTTGTATTTTAATTGTATAATTAATTATATATTGCTCCTTGTCTGCAATACAGTGCGGACATACGATTTCATTGCGTTTGGACGCTGTAGTTTCCATAGGACTCTATATCTCCTTTGTTAAACAACATAATCACATATTTCTGAAAAACAAAGCCAGCAGAAAAAAAGATACATAATAGATAATAAGGTCACGTCAAGCAGTTAAACCAACTATGAGCAATAAACGTTTGCGAACGTGCATATATTGTGACAGAATGTGATATATGTCTTAAATCAGACATTTAATTGTGAAAACTAAAGTGTACATCATCATTCAATTACATTTACTCCAGATGTAATTAATGTAAACAATGATAAAGACAGTTATATTTGATTAAAGGCAATTGTGGATATACCTATCAACTGGTTATTAAATGCCACTGCAACAGTGTGACTTGTATATGTTTTGGTTGGGGTTTTTTAAAAAGGGGAGATCTGGTTCTAATTTCTATGCATATAAACTCTGACTTGACATGCTGGGTCAAACAGTCTATATAGCCAGCTTCCATACTGCTAACATGCTGTATTACACTAGTTAGAACATACTGGGTCATATTGTTTTCATAACCATATTATAACGAAACAAGAGCAACAAGAGAATTCATAATTAATGGAACGACAAGACAAGATGACAAGTCCCGCGAAGAAACAAGTTTAATCTTGAAATTGTAAATCACAGTAATAACACAATAGTTTACGTTACCGGTATTACCACGAGAATGAGAAAGTCCTGTATTTTCTTATTTTATTCAACATTGTTAACTGTTAACTGCTCAAAGGTGCATAGTTTTGAAGATTGAATGTTGTTTAACGGCTCATCAACACAGAATTGGTTATTCAGAGCCGCCCCAGAGAGAGGGGAAGGATACATAGGAATCCGGGAACCGTGCCCTACTCTTATTATCGAATAGATTCCTATGGTTCTTTAATGTGCTCGGAGGATTTACCGATACACGGGATCGCCCGTTTTACGTCCCCATCCGACGGATTAGGCTGAGGGAAAGTGTCTTGCCCAAGAACACACCGACGAAACTCAGTGGCACCACGGAGGACTGAACCCGGGGCCTCCGGTTACAAATCCGCCATGCTACCGACTGCGCCACGCCAGCCCTCAGAAACAAACATGAAAATTACGAAAAACACGCAATTTTTGAAGGACTGATTTATGACATGATGACCATCAGAAATCGAAAATTATTATTGTTAACTGAATAAATATATGTTATACACCTGTACGAGTTAGTAGTACATAAGAAAGTAAGCATGCAACTAAATAAGTAAGTAAAGACAATGTATAAACGTGACTTGAGCTTAACATCAAACATATATCAAAATAATAGTAAATTAGAATTGAATTCAATTGGATCTTATAGTCGCACCAACAGCTAAGGTCATATGGCGACTTTCCAGCTTCCACTGGTGGAATAAGACCCCAGGTGCCCCTCCGGTTATTTTCGTGCTCGAGCGGGCACCTGGGAAGAACCACCGACATTCCACAAGCTAGCTGGATAGCTTCCTCAAATAACGATTCCTAGGCCTATGAGGGATCGAACCTACAGCGGTGAGGGGGACGTTAATCACTCGGCCACGGACGCCCCGATAGTAAATTAAGCACCCGATCTAATTCGCATGTACGTCACTTTCTATGAATAATACATAATTATTAATAGTATTAGTTAAATCATATGATATAAACTTCAATATATATATATATGTATAAATACATTGATTAAATCAATAGCAGTGTTTATTAATATTCATACAAACGTATAGCAATAAACGAAGATATAAATACGTATGCATATATACCTGCCAGGACAGTGTTACATGTCCATAAAATTCCTATAAAAAAATTAAAACAGTACGAATTCATCATGAGAACAGCTTGTAGTTAACGACTTCGTTACAGTAAACACTAGAATACTAATAAGGTGAACGCGTGGGGTTATTTATTACCGCTCTTAAATTAAAAACATTAATAACCGTAAGCTAAGCCTATTCGACATGTTTCAATTTTACAGCCGGTGGTGATAACGAATAATTTATACTTTCCAAACACATGAAGTGAATTTGTTTTTAATCATTGAATGATTGCGAACCATGATTTCACAACCTATATTAATCACTCACGATGGCTGTCTTGGTAGAAACTGTACAAATTACTGCGTATTAAATACCTTGCTCAAGCATAAATTGTGTGACCATGGCCAGACGCGTAGATACGCATAGGCTCGGTGTACCGGTATACCTGGAAGTAAATCGGATGCAAATTGAAGACGTTAACCTTAAAAACAGAATTAAATGTAATACAATATTAGAAGGAAGGGTATACCAAATATAGCATTAACGATCTCTTCTCATGCCCATGCCAGCTCTATAAATATCACATGTGTAACAAAGTGTTTTCGCAACTCAGTGTTATGTTATTAAAATATATACATCAGTCGCGTTTTGTTTTTAATGTTTGCTTGGCATTTTGCATATCCCGACCGAATGCCAATGTCAAGATGTTATTTAAAGGAAAACATTGATCTTAACTCGAATTCTTAAATGTTTTGTAATAGTTAACAAAAGTAGGCTTATACACCCCGGCCAGACATCCAAAACACGCGTCGAAACAAAGAAAATTAAGCTGGGAATGTGACACTACAGACATAACAGGAGTTTCAATAGGGCTATGTTGGACTTCATTTTTCACAGAACACAATTTGCATACGTCTGTGAAAAATACGGCCGCATTCCTCACATTGTGCACATGCACTTTAGCTGTCGATGGAAGACTTCAACCTGCCTTGTTCGAGTATAAAAGCCAAAGTATACTTCTCTAAATCAATGTCACTTCTGCCTTGCTTCTCTCCCTCATTCTCTGTTTCTTTTGAATATCTCGACGTTGTATTGTCCATTCCGAGTTGACTATTTCGTGCTCTGCCTCCGCCCGGCAAAGGACTCGATGACGACGAACGATGATGATGAGCATTCTATACCAAACGGTAGCCTATTAGTGCGACTGATAGTGTGCAGAATGTCAGTTTGAGGGTTTTGGCACGAACCGCATCTTCGCCCGGCAAACGTATTGATTTGACTAGAAATTTGAATGCAGTTTGTTTCCAACGGTTTAGCGGGTAATTGGAAACAAGAGAAGGGTCTATAAGACTGATCGCATTTGTTGCTTAATTGTGCTGAATTGCTTAATTGTGCTTTGTCGAGAAACGACCTATCTCCACATCATTGCATCAGCTAAATGCACCAAATATACATTGGAACATGCACAAATAAGGGCATCTTACGGAAGCCTATACTTGTCATCTTCAAATGTGTATTACGATATAGCGATCTCCTTATTATTATTTTGCTTTCATCGTTATTACGATATAGTGCTATCGTTATTTCGATAAAGTTTATATAATTATTACGGTACAAGTACAATCAATCGGCACAGGAAATACAAATCCATGCCGACGGCAGTGTGTGGTGGAGGAAGTGTAGAAAGCGTCGACGCCCGGTTACAGGTTACGACGCCCCAATTCCTACCCGGTGTACATATGTCATCGTTGTTGTAAAGGGGTCCAGTTCAGTCCAGTTCAGTGCAGTGCCATTGCAAAATATGCAACAAACAAGGCCTTAGGTGTAGGTGAAGGTGCGCACCTGTGTTTTAGTCTGATTAAGCTTAAACCAGTTTATTTTCGTTCGGACGTGTCGAAAGCATGTGGATTATAAAAACACTCTAGTTCGAATCAGTCAGTAACCAGGGTAGAACCAGTACTTGGAGTAACGGTCCCCATCGGGTTCGAACCGGCAACCTTCTGAACGGTAAGCGGACACCAAATCCACTACAACACCGCGCTGTACGTTTTATTTGGACAAAGAACCAGAGTTGTCTTTAACTCCGACTAAAATTGAGCCGTTATTCAGCAAAACCGGTATTAATGACATTGCGACCAGTGTCGACCCATATCAGCCTGATCAGGGTCTACACCGTCCGCTAAAGAGTATACGAAGTCATTGTGACGTAATGGCGAACAGTGTGGACTCAGGACAGGGATACAATTCCGCAACCTCCGGAGGTCAACCTTAGCAATTGAACTCCCATGCGAGCACGTTAAGAGCTGCCATAGGGCTGTTCATTGGACATAATCGCTTCCGTTTAATGGTGCAGAGCCGACATCCGCCATAATTCCTCAAGTCCGACCGACCAATTACCGAATCCACTTACCATGTAGTTCTACTTGCAAATTACTATTTTATATAATCACTGTTGTTTAGGGTGGCACATAGAGGACATAAGAAAAAGAAATTATTATCACGGGCGCACGTAATAGGGGGAATATTTTTTTAAAGCTTTCACGTGTGCCTCTAAAAGCTATCACGTCCACACGTAAAATATATCACGTGCGCACGTAAAAACATGCCACGAGAAGATGAAGAATTTGATGACGTCACGTATTTTTCAGCATTTTATTTTAAAGACAAGTTTTAACACGTATAGAGATGATTCATGTGACAAGAAGGGCCTATAAAAACAGCACTTTTATCGTTTTAGGAGCCTGTTTCTTTTTCAAAGACAAGTTTCAACATGTATGGAGGTGATTCATGTGAAACGAAGGGCCTACAAAACAGAGCTTTTATCGTTTTACTGAAATCATTTCACTAACGTAAGAGTGGAGACTGCGTTTTTATATATGAATTTTAAATCTATCCGTTAATCTATCCGTTAATTTAGTCTCAACATTTAAAACAGGTATATTTTTTTAATTGAAAGTAGCTTTTTAAAATTATATGTATTCTGTGTTTAATGAGAAAGAGTTTACAGTTTTAAAAAAAGAAGGTATTTTGCAATTGTTTACTTTAATATTCGTAATCTTTGTATAACTAAAATGCTACTCAATCAGGGTTACCGTTACCATAAACTTCGTAAAACCTTTGCAAAATTGTATTATCGTAACCCTGATCTTCGTTCCAAATATAAAAGTAATTTAAGGACTCTACTGCGACAAGGACTATCCCAACCTGACTTCGATGGTGATGTGATTTATAAACTTTGTAAGATTCTTGGTCATGATCACATTCATACTAACTTTGTTAAACTTGTTAAAAAGTTTATCAAAAGAGGTTATGACCCTATCGTTTTGCAACGTACTGCATGCATGGTGGTGGACCCTTTTACAGTTCGCAACTATGCTTTTCTCTTTAATTGTACGATGACCGGACAGGCAGTAGACCGTATGATGACGCCTACCTAAAGCCCATTGGGACGGTGGCGTTTGATGTTTGTCTATGATCTTTCCTGTCGTGCCTTAATGGTTTATTTTCTTGTTGCTCTTGCTTCTGCCAAGTCATTGAGTACCTTCATTGTGGCTTTCTAGGCTATCGTTTTTGGTTATTTTTTTGTATTATATTTACACGAGCATTTTTGTGTTTTACTTATATTGCCTATTGATGCTGCCTTGTCGGTTAGAGATTAGATCATGGCGGGGATTTAGTTATGTCCTGTTTTAATGGGATGACAGTAGGGGAAGTGTGAGGTTTTGTGCACCCTAAAACCGGTTTATATCCCCAGTGGCCTTTGTTGCCACTGAACGTTCCAAGGCGGTAGACCTATTGTCAACCATTTTGTGTTTGTGATGTCGTTTGCATTTGTTATTACTTTTGCCTTCTCGTTTGTCTGTTTGCGTGTTTGTTTTTGTGTTTTGTGGTTGACTGTCGTGCTGCTTTCTCTGTCCGATATTGTTATTTTTCTTTAGGCATCTTCTTAACGTGATATACTTTATTAAAGATACCTTTTTGAGAAAAACGTGATGGACCTGATTATTTCGAAATTTATAAATAACAAAAGAGTACTTATATGCTCTCAAATGATCATTTACGAAAAATGAATGATAATTGTGTTTCCTCAGATAACCTTACAGTGTACTTTTTTGAAGTCAGCCGGATTTAATGACTGCTTTAAGATACAACAGTCGGTGTTAAAATCGCTTAACATTGTATACGAATGTATAGGCTGACTTGTTAGCTAACTCTGTTAAGAACGAGGTAAATTGATATATACATCACTCTTCCCTTGGGGCGTAATTATTCACTACGTTATTAATGTATTTATGCCACGCAAGACTGATTTTATGATATGTTATTGCTACAAAACATGCCTGCAGGCAAAAATTAACCATGAGATATGAATAAATTGGACATTATGTTTTAATCGCTTAAAAATTAAAACCTTTATGCACTTGGCAAAAGATGAAATATCCTTTTAATCCCTCATTATATTCATTATAAGGGAGGCGACTCGTGAGAGCATGTTCAGTATATACTCAAGGGAGTTCACTGGACGTCCTTTTAAAAACGGTAAGGTAAATAGTTTTGCTTTCAAAATAATGGTTATAAGATCATTTAAACTCGATATAAGATAAATCAAATGACATAATTTAGTTTAGGACTATTTACTTTAGCAGTACGCATACATACTCCGCGTGAAACTATTTTGAAACCCTCTGAATTGAGATTTTTAACATTACGGCATTCACGCTTCATTCTAATACGGAGTGCGGTCATTAATAATATCAGTTTTCGCGAATTAATTTAACATATCAAAACCAAAAGTGCGTATACAGTGTAGGTTGCAGTAGCCTGTTGCAAAAACTGGTCTGATTGGCAGAAAAGGTACATGCCTAATGCATATGTAAGCCTTGTTTTGATTGAATGATAGACAAGGTGGGAAATTCAATTAGGTTAACTTGCATTTGTTATTTATTTCTGATTATTATTTAACATAACTTTCATTTGTATGATATAGCTGTATGATATAGCAGAATAAAAGGAAAGAGTGATTTTCATAAATGTGTTTAACAGTAAGTCTAGGGTTTTTGTTTGCATGTCAGATGGGAAAACATTAAACAGTAAGTCTATGGAAATGCAATAGTGGTCTATGACCTAAAGGATGATTTTTATGTTTTTTCTTAATATTGCTATTACTGGACTAATCAGCTTGGAATTTTCTGTGAATACTTGAAACTGACAGTGAACACACTAAATGATTTTAAACTTTTTAAATTCAAAACAGAACAGGATTTTGAGCATTGAAATCACAATATGTATGATTTTGGGTGAAATCTGGGTGGGTGGCTATAGTTTTCAGCATCACTGGAGTAATTTGAGTGTCATCTTTAGTGTCTATAAGTAGAATATTGTCAATAGGTAATTATCAGAAGATTTGCTGACAATTAATATCAATTTTACACGAGCATATTTGTGTTTTACTTATATTGCCTATTGATGCTGCCTTGTTGGTTAGAGATTAGATCATGGCGGGGATTTCTTTATTTACACTGTTCTGTTTTAATGGGATGACAGTAGGGTAAGTGTGAGGTTTGGTGCACCCTAGAACCGGTTTAAACCCCCAGTGGCCTACTGTGCCACTGACCGTTCCAAGGCGGTAGCCCTATTGTCAACCCATTTGTGTTTGTGATGTCGTTTGCCTTTTTTTTTTACTTTTGTCTTTTCGTTTGTCTGTTTGCGTGTTTGTTTTTGTGTTTTGTGGTTGACTGTCGTCCTTGAATGCTGCTTTCCCTGTCCGATATTTTTATCCATTTATGTTTTAAGATACCGTATGATGCTAAAATCTGAAAAAGCCTCTTCTCTTAAATTTTGACTTGGCGTGAATACAAAAATGTCCTCCTTTGTATCGAAAGAATAAGAATGATTTTATTTTTTCATTTTGATGCTAAAATATACAGAGATTTATAGAAAGTAGCATTTATTATGCATTGTTTCCTAAAAGATATGCTTACACGTCCATTTATCTTCATTAATCCACTTATAATCATCCTGCAATGGCATAACCCTGCAATATTTCACATGTATTGGTCTTATTATTAGAGATACTGGTGTATTGAATTGCATTATATATCATTTTAATCTACCTTGCCTTTTCCTGGACTTGAAATCACTGCTTAGTTGATAAATGGCTACGAAAGTGTGGGGTAAGCTTATTCTGTGAGCCATAATTTCCATTTGGTCCGTATTTTCTTGCATATTTTGATCAAAATGTAGCATTGAATGACTATTTTTAATGAAAATAATCTCTGTAGCACCTTTAGGGTATAATTTGTTCGTAAGAAATATTGGAATTTGAGAATATACATTTTTGTTCTTAACATATGAACATGTTCATGCACGAGTAATTTTGAAGTCAGAACCCCAAACTTTTTTTCTTTTTTGATTTGGTACACACAAGACCATGTCTGATAACCTTATTTGATCAAAATATATTAAACGGTTGAATTATTATGACACTATAAGGCGGTTTAAATGCATCCATTTAACCGGAAAGACTAACGATTTTAGCGAAAGGTTCTTGTCAGTCCATTCGGTCCATATTACTAGTCAATTTGGTATGTTCGATAAATATTTTGAAGAAATGTCGCGTCTCTTTTAGGTAACAGTACCCTTTTGCAAACACATTTATGTCTGATTATTATTTAACATAGCTTTCAGTTGTATGATTTACCTGTATGATATAGCTAAGTAACAGAAAAAAGGATGATTTTCATAAAATTTGGGGATTCCGTCAAATTGTAGGATCATAACCTTCGGACAGTTAGAAGTGGCACTAAACATAGGTCAACCCCCTAACACGAAGTTCCTGTTTACATGTATCTAAGCTGCATCTGTGCAGCAGGGTGAACAACAGTAAGCCTGGGGGTTTTGTTTGCATGTCATATGGGGAAACAGTAAGTCTATGGAAAATGCAATAGTGGTCTATGACCTGTACTCTTGCTGAAGAGACCAGAAGTTAACATAACACTGACTAAACTGGGTATATGCTTTTTTTTATATAATCAATATTAAAGAATATAGATCTAATACAAGTAATTTCATTTCATATTGTGAGAAAAATGCCAAAGGTTAAAAGGGTACCTCGCTGAAGACAGGCTATGTATGGGGGAACTGACGGAACGACGTCGTATGGAACGGGCGGTGGTACGGACCGGACCGCACGGCTGATCAAGTTCCTCCCAGGCCCATGGCAACCGGAACCGGAACGCCCCAGTTACCACCCGAAGAAGGGGCGCCCCAGCTACAACCCGCAGACTCAAGCTGGGAATAAATCAGGTGTCATACTCACATACGAGCATTATGGACGCTTCCTATGCAACCAAATCCCACAAACCCGACAAACAATGCCCCTTCAGATAAGTGTTTCACGTTCAACAATAATGATTTTTGCAACAACACATCATGTCCGTTTCATCATATTTGCATGAAATGCCAAGGAACACACTCTGCGATGTACTGCCATAACAGTACTACCAATGATCAGGTGATCACATGCATACTCACATACGAGCATTATGGACGCTTCCTATGCCACCAAATCCCACTAAGCCGACAAACAATGCCCCTTCAGATAAGTGTTTCACGTTCAACAATAATGTTTTTTGCAACAACACATCATGTCCGTTTCATCATATTTGCATGAAATGCCAAGGAACACAATCTGCGAGGTACTGCCATAACAGTACAACCAATGCTACTAATTATCATTCTACGCCATGTGTTTCACTTCACGTCTCCGAGAAATTATGTTAGTCCTGAAAGGTCACCTGTTCCTTTCAGGCCTGGACAACAATGGCAAGCACCCAGGTCTCCAAATATGCAATGGACGCAGGCAGGTGTTATGGAATATACTAGGTAAAACTCCAATTGACCT
The DNA here is from genome assembly GCA_037043455.1 of Cyrtodaria siliqua. Classification (NCBI taxonomy): domain Eukaryota; kingdom Metazoa; phylum Mollusca; class Bivalvia; order Adapedonta; family Hiatellidae; genus Cyrtodaria; species Cyrtodaria siliqua. Next base: position 141,374 of record JAWPHD010004220.1, read on the forward strand.
CGTAAATCTCGAGAACAGTCACTCACCCTACCCTAGCAAAGTTGACGCTGAATTCCTACTTGGGTTTCAAACTGCAATAAAATGGTCCTCATACTCGTACTATTTTATTTTTTCTAACAATTTACTTTCTGCCAGAAAATATCACCAAATATTGGTATATACAGATATGCTACAATATAGAATTATTGGTCCCCTCTCTGTTACCACACAATCAAATCTTAGAATTAATCATGTAGACCTAGTACAAACCATAGTGTTCTTTATTACTTATTTCCGAATACAACACAAGAAATATACAATCAGCACAAGAATATATAAAACTACTAAAATCGACATTTCGACAATCCGGCGATAGACTTAATACACATGAGACATACATTACAATAATTACAATATCCCAGATCCCTTACCAGAGGATTCACAGTAAATCTGTTAATAGCAATAGTATGCTGGAAGTGACAGAATAGTTCTGTTATCAAAGGTTTACTAACTTCTATACCTAGACTACTATATCTAAGACTACATATAAGAGTTGCCTGTTGTGGTCAACCGTCAGGGAGAGAACGCCAGAGAGTAAGTTATTATAGGCGGGAAAGAGGTGTTAATTAGTTGAGTTCTACCTGCTAGTTACCTTCAACTATTGATTTTATTGCCTGTCGTACCCAGATCGCCCCCTCCATTGAAGATTTTAGTATAAAATGGTGTCGTAGAGAACATGTGGACCCAAACTCGCTTTCTACTTGGAAAAAGTCAATTCTTAAAATTATAGATACACGTATTAACTTTTATAATACTAACCCCTCTTTACTACCTCCGAGACCTAGGTTTTTTTTTCGTAATTTAAAATCGGAATTCAGGAATTTCATAATAAATTTGTTTTAGTTCCTGCAAATAAAGCAGCTAATAATGTAATGACTGTTTGACGCCTACATCACGTCAATGTTTTATCTCTGGAACTCGGCAGCACCAATTCGTATACTCCAGTTAATTCTACTGAGGATGATGTTGTTTCCGCACATATCACTCGGTGCACTACTTTCAAGGTTGTTGTAAACGATAAGCAAAATAAACTGCCTACGATGTACTGGATTCCTAAAGTACATAAAAATCCGTATAAGGCTCGCTTTATTTCGAATTCTAGTGCCTGCACCACAACAAACATCTCCAATCTTTTAACTTCTTGTCTTACTGCCGTTGAAGATCACGTTAAACTATATTGTGATAAAACTTATGAAAACTCTGGGAAAAATTCAGGAGACGTTCTTGATGAAATTTTCAATAAAGGTCAAGTTTCATCAATAAGTACTTATGACTTCTCTACACTATATACAACCTTACCACATCATCTTATTAAAGACAAGCTAATTTCTTTTATTCAAAAAACATTCTCTAGAGAAAATACTACATTTTTGGCATGTAATAATATTAAAGCGTTTTTTACTAACGGCAGTTTAGACATTTATACTATATGGACTTGCTATGAAGTTTGTGAAGCACTCATTAGCCTATTAGATAATATTTTCGTCAGGTATGGTACCACCGTTTATAGACAAATTGTTGGTATCCCTATGGGTACGAATTGCGCACCAGTTGTCCCAGATTGGTTTTTATTTTGCTATGAAAGGGATTTCATTTTGAGTCTTTCACCAGATACCCAGGCAGATGTTATTGAAGCTTTTAATGATACCTCTCGGTATCTGGATGACATACTGAACATTGACAACCCTTTCCTGTTAACTATGGTTGATAATATTTATCTTAAAGAACTTCAGCTTAATAAAGATAATATATCTGATAATAACGCTTCTTTTCTTGATTTAGATCTCTCGATTAAAAATGGTGAAATAATTAGCAAAATCTGTGACAAGAGAGATGATTTTAATTTTGACATTGTTAATTACCCCCACTTGGATGGGGATGTTCCCCGAGCAACTTCTTATGGGGTGTATGTGTCTCAACTTATTCGTTTGTCAAGAGCTTTACTCGAGTTGAGGACTTTACTATTCGTAATATTTGTAAAACTAAAAAGCTACTCAATCAGGGTTACCGTTACCATAAACTTCGTAAAACCTTTGCAAAATTATATTATCGCAACCCTGATCTTCTGCGACAAGGACTATCACAACCTGACTTCTATGGTGATGTGATTTATAAACTTCGTAAGATTCTTGGTCATGATCACTTTCATACTATCTTTGTTAAACTTGTTAAAACGTTTGTCAAAAGAGGTTATGACCCTATCATTTTGCAACGTACTGCATGCTTGGTGGTGGACCCTTTTACAGTTCGCCATTATGCTTTCCTCTTTAATTGTACGATGACCGGACTGGCTGTGGACCCTATGATGACGCCTACCTAAAGCCCATTTGGACGGTGGCGTTTGATGTGTGTCTATGTTTATCTTTCTTGTCGTGCCCTTAGTGATTGTCATCAAATGCCTTCTATAAGGGTTGATGACGCGATATAATGATTGTTAACCTCATTACACCAACAAATCATTATCTAATAAATATATGCAAGCCACTCTCTAATTATGATGAGTAGCAATGGATGCATATTCTACTTGTCACTCATCGCATTGTTAACTAATGCACCTAATTTACAGTGTTATCAATTCAATAGTGTATTACAATCAATGAGTTATACGCCAACGTTAACTTATGTACCTATTATACAACGTTATCAAATTAATATTGTTTTACAATTAATGATCAATTACAATAATTATATCTAAAAAAGTAACTTCAAAATCATATGCTAGTATCAAAAAATATAAAAAGATCGGACAGGAAAAGTAACATTCAAGAAGGACACTCAACCACAAAACACCAAAACAAACACGCAAACAGACATATGACATGTATGAGAAGGCAAAAGTAATAATAAATGTAAACGACATCACAAACACAAAGGGTTTGACAATAGGGCTACCGCCTTGGAACGGTCAGTGGCAACAAAGGCCACTGGGGGTTTAAACCGGTTTTAGGGTGCACCAAACCTCACACTTACCCTACTGAAATCCCATTAAAACAGGACAGTGTAAATAACGAAATCCCCGCCATGATCTAATCTCTAACCAACAAGGCAGCATCAATAGGCAATATAAGTAAAACACAAATATGCTCGTGTAAATATAATACAAATAAACAATATTCTAGAAAGCCACAATGAAGGTACTCAATGACATGGCAGAAGCCAGAGCAACAAGAGAATAAACCACTAAGGACACGACAAGAAAGATAAACATAGACAAACATCAAACGCCACCGTCCAAATGGGCTTTAGGTAGGCGTCATCATAGGGTTCACAGCCTGTCCGGTTATTGTACAATTAAAGAGGAAAGCATAGTGGCGAACTGTAAAAGCGTACACCATCAAGCATGCAGTACGTTGCAAAATAATAGGGTCATAACCTCTTTTAATAAACTTTTTAACAAGTTTAACAAAGATCTTACGAAGTTTATAAATCACATCACCATAGAAGTCAGGTTGTGATATTCCTTGTCGCAGAAGAGTCCTTAAATTACTTTTATATTTGGAAAGAAGATCAGGGTTACGATAAAGTCCTAAACTCGTGTACAAGCTCTTGACCAACGAATAAGTTGAGAAACATACACCCCATAAGAAGTTGCTCGGTGAACATCCCCATCCAACTGGGGATTATTAACAATGTCATAATTAAAATCATCTCTCTTGTCATAGATTATGCTAATTATTTCATCATTTTCAATCGAGAGATATAAATCAAGAAAATAAGCGTTATTATCAGATAAATTAGCTTTGTTAAGCTGAAGTTCCTTAGGATAAATATTATTAACAATGGTTGTAAGGAAAGGGTTGTCAATGTTCAATATGTCATCCAGATACCGAGAGGTGTCATTAAAGGCTTCAATAACATCTGCCTGGGTATCCGTTGAAAGATTAATAGCAAAATAAAAACAAATCTGCGACAAGTGGTGCACAGTTCGTACCCACAGGGATACCAACAATTTGTCTATAAACGGTGGTTTCATACCTGAAGAAAATATTATCTAATTGGAAGATGAGTGCTTCACAAACTTCATAGCAAGTCCACATAGTATAATTGTATAAACTGCCGTTAGTAAAAAACATTTTTATATTATTGCATGCCAAAAATGTAAAAATGTCAAGTTAATGTTTGCGAAACATAAAAGTTAGCCGGATGTCGTAACCTCGCAAAACATGACAGCGCCGCCCACTGAATACATATGTACGATAAAAGTTAATAAAATAAATACTGACCACATACTGCCTGTGAATTTCGTCGTCCAACTTCTGCTCCAAACAAAGCAACTATCAAGCAATCCCGGCCAAAACTAGAAGACAATGGATTTTATAGCAAACGTAACGCCCAAACCATTATTTCCCCCGTTCAGTCCGTGACATACGTGGCTAAATTCGCAGTAATAAATTCTACATGAAAGGGACCTTACACAATTTTGCCTTTTAAGGAGATAGACCTATACTTGTACATGCATTAGCACAAAACTAAACTTATTAAATGGCCCTTCCGGACGCCCTCTGGCGGCCACTTAAAATGTGCACGCTTTTACGTGTTACCTGAATATATTGAAGTGAAATTATATTATATTGGGCTAGAAGCGTCAGCTGTCTGTGACTTGGTGACCTCATTGTATCGGTTTCTGCAAGAAACTTTTCGTTCAGATTTTATCATAATTATGCGGTGTCATGTATAAGCATCGACGCACACGTTTGTCCGACTATGTTATTTCACAGCTTACCCTATTTAGAAGAGGATTTCTCTGTTATTTGAGATGATTTTCGATAAATAAAACCTTCAATTAGTTCAATCTTCTGCATCATGTACAGTTGTTAAACTTCCGGTGGCCTCGTTTTAAAATCGAGCATCGGCTTCATTCGGTAAACTCCGTAGCGCGAGGCGTCATGGACGGCAGTGAAAAGTTTACGGGAATTAATATTTGTAATTCTTCAAAATATTTTAAAAAGTGTTTCTTTTTGTTATTTCACCATTCTTTATTGCGTTTTCGGTAGAAATAAGTTTGGGAAAATATATATGTTGGGTACGAGAAGTATCAGTTGGTAGATGTTACGGCAAATCTGTCAGTTTTAATATTTTTATATTCTCTGTGGGCGTGGCTTGCATAAATATTAAAAGTTTTGCCGGCGCGAGATTCGAAAATCGTTTTCTTGGGGCATTCTCTGACGCACCAAGGTGAAGATAGGTGGGTTTCCCATTTTTTTTGTCCGTGGGGCATTTTGTTTAGTTACTTTTGGGGAGGGAACTTTTCTAAAAGGTTTTTAGGGATGGGGGTCCTCTTTCCAAAGTATGGGTGTTATTTTAAAGGCAGTTTTTGGCTGTAGTTGACTGATTTCCCGATTTTCTACTTGGGGATTTCAGCGTGGTTGTTTTTCTGTATGACGACTACAGTTTTCGGGCTTTTGCTTGGGGTTTAAATAAGATTTAAATACTTGTTGCATTTTATTATTTATTTAATATAGACATAAGGTGTATTGTAACAAAAGAAGCTCCTTGGTATGTTTTTGCAGAGAATCATTTTTATTAAGCACCCACCACTTCTTTTCCAGATATTGTATTGCCTTATTGTTTATAAATGAATATGTTTGCCAGGGTGGGGACATGGGTCCGAGGCTCTTTATGTTCATGTTTGATAATACATTGTAATTGTACCTGGCGCCGGATGGTGCCAGCCTCACTGTCTGCCACTGCAAAGTGCCAGATCAGCTGGGGAGCTTTACCATTTATACACATTGTAATTGTACCTGGCGCCGGATGGTGCCAGCCTCACTGTCTGCCACTGCAAAGTGCCAGATCAGCTGGGGAGCTTTATCATTTATACTGTTATAGTAACTAAATAGATACATTTAGACAAGTGTATGTAAGAAATTATCATGGGGTTCTGGAGAGATTATTCTATATTAAATAGACTGTCAAGTCAGTCTGTTAGGGTTCTATGAGAAGTAAAATCACGAGCCTTTATCCTTCGGTGGGTTGTATTACTAACCTTGTTATTCATTTTCAGCTAAATATGCATGTTATATATTTTGCACCATATTATCTCCCTTTCATAGTGTTTAAGATTAAAAGGATTATCTCCCTTGCATCTTATATTAAATGTTAATTAAGAGGAGTGGTCGCATTTTAACTCTTAGTATTTGCAAATATGTATAAATGTGTAAGGTTAGGCTAGTAATAATACTAAATGTATAATATTTGATTATCTTTAAAGATCAATATATGGCCATTGGCTATTTTCATAATCAACTTAGTGTTTAACGTCTTGTTTGAACATTCTATTGGAACATTAATTGGACATTAACAATTGATATAACTATATATCATTCCATAATCTTGTTCATAATTTTATTGATTAGTAATTCCAAATATATGATCATATATTTATGTAAAGAGTAATAATTCAATTGTAATTTAGGCTGTACTAAATGCGACTACTACTCCCGACAATGTACTGATAATTTGGAACTTGCCACAGTTTATTTTTGGGGTTTATACAAATTGGCACATTCAATTTTCACTTAATTGTTAAATAGCCTTATAAGGCTGTTAAATTATATGGGATACACCCAAATATGAAGCGAATTTATAATCATAGTCTAAATAAGACTGTTTTCTGTTTTATCAAGTACATTGTTATTGCGGATAGGTCGCACTTTCGTGAGTAATGAGATCTATGTCTACTTTGCATTGGAATACAACTCCCTCCGGAGTCTCCCTAGACATCTCATTTACACGTAAGATCGAACTTCCGATACGTATTATAAATATATGTACATAGTGTTACTTTGTTATTTATAATGACATATAAAACAAACATTTAAGGAGGAATCTGGTCGTTAAATTCAGTTAAGTTAAATATATTAAAATTTGATTTCTTCATTGATATTAAATAATGATATTAAACTTGCAATCTTGTCAATTCTCTTATCCCTCTTTATTTATAGATTGTTCCCCACCATTTTGTCATCGTCCATTTAATAGTAGATATAAAAGATTTACGTCGAAATAACTGAGCCACTTTTGAAGGAGGCTCGTGCATAATTGCACTGAGGGAGGCTCGTGCATAATTGCACTGAGGGAGGCTCGTGCATAATTGCACTGAGGGAGGCTCGTGCATAATTGCACTGAAGGCGGCTCGTGCATAATTGCATTTAATGAGGTGTTAGCGCATTTGAATTGAAGAACTTGATAATATTATGGTTATAGTGAATTGAAGTACTTGACAACTTTGCAATTTGATCGTTACTGTGATACGGTGGTCATTAGTCCTTGAGTCTTTTGCTTCCAATGGTGGTGTGAGATTATATGACCGGGTATCATATTCGATCAGGATGCAGATAGTCAGTAATTCCAGGTACCTATAGCTTTGAAGTGTGATTCACACTAGTAATTTAGGTCACTTACACACATTAAGGTTTAAGGACCGTATATTTGATAATTCGCATGTCCGCTTGAGATGAGAGGAGTCTTACTTCCGGGAGTTAATAATATTATTTCTAAAGGGTTCAATTTATGGCATGGTCGCCAGGGGTCTCAAGGCATTCTATGTCGTCCTCTCTTCTCTAGCGTACTGGTTTATCAAGTTTAAGAGTGACGCGTATTTTGGAAGCAGATTGGGGCACTTCAGAAGTATCGATCCGCCTATGGGCTGTGAATTGTGGTTCTAATTAGTCTGTTGGCTGGACTAATTTTATCTATCCGTTGTACGAGATATTTGGGATCTAAAGGTTATGGGATCGATTCTTGTTAAGTGCTTCAAGCTGTTATCGCATAAATCGCGGGTTTATAAACAACTGAAGAACATTGCCATTCATTCATCCTGTAATATTTGCACATACACTTAACGTCATACACATATACATATATGAGGGTGTATATAATATTTATTTGTCACATATGTGACTGGTGTCAGACTGATATTTTTCATCGGGAATAATACAATTTATCCGAGTCTTACTCTCCCTCTGATGGGGGAAGAGATGTTTGTTCTATTCGACACCGGTGTCCGCAAGAGTGTGCAACGCGCGCGCTCTCGGCGTCGCCGTTTCTCAACACTGGTGTCAGAAGTGGGATATAGTTCCGTTGTTTATTTTGGGAGTAATCATATTGCCAAATTACTTTCATTCTGATGCCATCACTTCACATACAACATTTGCACTTATTAACTATTTGTATAGGTTTCACTGCAGATACATTGTAGATCATGCCCTTAAACCATTCTCTAGGTGGGAACAATCTATAGGTTGACCAGATTCTTTCTTGCCATGTATTATAACATAAATAAACTTTGTTTGCAGCAGTATAGTTAACATTGTAGTTTAAGAGTTAAGACTCCGATTCAGGAATATTTTATTCAAGTCAGTGTACACCAACGATACGATGGAACTCAGACCTAGAACCAACGATACGTCAGTTTTGCGACCGATGGTAGATCAGGCAGCCAGTGGGTGTGGCCCACGTATTGGTAATGGAGACTGTTCACCTGCTAGTGATGATAGACCGAGACTTGTAGTGGTAGACGAGGTCAACGAAGGAGCTACAATGTCACCACTGGGAAGAGACCAGTCTAGATCGCCTATATATAGTAGGAGTGAACCGAACTTCCATGGTTTAGGACGGGATTTTGATGACTACAGACGTCGTGCAGATGCCGGATTATCCAACCGTCGCCCGGAATTTCCATATTATGGTGATCTCCGCCTTAACCAACGATACGAGGAACCGGTAGAAGATCGTCATCTGAAGACCCCAACTTTTAACGGGAAGACAAAATGGGAGGCCTTTTGGATTCAATTTGAGATGGTTGCTGCTCGTGGAAGATGGACACCCGTACGTCAGCTGGAGCAGTTATGGATGTCCCTTCGTGATGATGCTTTGACGTTTGCCTCGGAACTTCCTAATGCCAGAGAACTGGACCTTACCACTCTCGTGTCGTCGTTGAAACGTCGTTATGGAGAACGAACCCTGGAACAGACACATAGGCAGAGCATTAATAACATAAGAAGACAGTATAAAGAACCGATACAGGAATATGCTATGAGAGCAGAGAGTATAGTGGCCAAGGGATACCCAGGGATACCTCCTAGTCTACTGACAAGTCTAACTATAGAGTGCATATTAAAGGGTTTGAAGAACCAGGTTTTAGCGGCACAGGTGTTTGCGGACTGTGACGGAGGCTATAGAGGTCATTGAGCTACACGAGTGCTATGAGGGTAACCATGCGGTTAGAGATGAACCAGATGAAGACTATAGAGTCAGGCAGGTTGGCGGCAAGAAAATGGTATCCGAAGAAAGGTTGCAACAGTTTGCAAGGGATCTTAAGGAAGAAATTAAGAAAGAGATAAGGACTGCCCATGCTACTCAAACACCGAATAGACAAAATAGAGATTGGAAGAGAAGAGAACCAAATGATAGACACAGGGAGCTGGTGTGTTACCACTGTAGCGAAAAGGGTCATATCAGCCCTAATTGTCCGTTGAAGAAAGATGGTGGAGCGAAACCAGGTAATAACCCAGTACAGGATTTAAACTAGGATTGGCAAGAACTGTCGGTCCAGTTCTTGCCCCGATCGGGACTAAAGAGAATATTAGAGCTGTTATTAAAGAGGAGCTTAGGACCGAGCTCAATTTTAGTAATAACAAGGGACTTAACCCGGACATTATCAGTCATTCTTCCTCAGGCCATTATGATGAAGACATTGTACATAGAGATCAAGATGGGTGGCAACTTTTTTATGAACGAGCTGAGGCTTGTAGCCAGGTCGAGGTAGACCCCAACAACCCAGTGGAACTGCAGACCAGTGGTATACCGGATATAGTGATCCGGCGTGTTGGAGCCGTTAGCGTACATATTCCACTTAAAGTGGATGAGGTGATTTTTCGGGCCGCAGTCGACTGTGGCGCCGAGGTTAGCGTTATGAGCCGATCTGCCTACGAGAGACTCGCTGATAATCAGAGACCGCCGTTGAGGGAAACCAGACAGAAGTTGGTATTTGCCGATAGCGGGGTCCAGATGGAGCATTTAGGGATAGCTATGTTTAGTATCTGCATCGGAAAACTCACATTCACTTGGCCAGTGTATGTGGCGTCTATAACAGATGATTTCCTGTTAGGAAGTGACATTTTAGACAATTTTGACATTTGGGTCAGTACTAGGAAAGGACTGAAGGTGGGAAACGAGTGGATCCCCTGCGACGTCACGAGGAAGACAGGAAAAGTAGCACGAGTAGTTATAAGAAGGAGTGTTACCTTACCTGCAAATTCAGAATCGATTGTGACAGGGACGGCCATGAACCAAGAACTTAAAGAGTCAAAGTATTCCATAGTGGAGCCGATTTTTGAGGACCAGAGAAATATGCTTATTTCTAGAGCAGTGGTGAATTCAAATGGAAAATACGTACCTATTCGTATGATGAATTTCTCCCCTTCCCCAATAAGACTGAAGAAAGGATATCTCCTTGGTGAACTCCATCCCATTGAGAAAGTAGACGAGATTCCTGGATTACAATGTGCCAGACCTGAAAAAGTAGAACAATTTTATGAAATTCGCAAGTTGCAAGAGAGTGAGTCAGCGACTGTGATACCCGATCACCTGAAGGAACTTTATGAGAAATCTTCAGTCAGTTTACCTGAAACATCGAAAGCCAGATTAACTCAGGTTCTATGTCGTAATGCAGACGCCTTCGCAAAGGATAAATTATACCTAGGAAATTGTAAAGTGATTGAACACCAGATCAACACAGGTGAGGCAGCACCAGTGAGGCATCCACTTCGCCGCACACCCCAGGCTTTTGCTAAAGAAGAAAAACAGTATCTACAAGACATGCTGGATACAGGGATTATTAGACCATCATCGTCTCCATGGTCATCAGGGGTAGTTTTAGTAAGGAAAAAGGATGGAACAGTCCGTTGGACGGTAGATTATCGGGATTTAAATGATAGAGTAATTAGGGACAGTTACCCTATTGCACGTGCTGACACGTGCCTAGACAGTTTGGGATCAGCCAAGATCTTCTCCACAATGGACTGCCAACAAGGATATTACCAGATTGAGCTGTCTGAAGAGAGCCGCCCCAAATCAGCGTTCATTACTAAGTATGGTCTCTACGAGTACTGTCGTTTGCACATGGGCCTATCAACCTCAGGTAGCACTTTTCAACGTTGCATGGAGTTGATCATGAGAGGTTTGCAATGGGAGATACTTTTAATTTATCTGGATGATATTATCCTATATTCGGCTACAGTGGAGGAACATTTAGAGAGGTTAGATATGGTATTAAGTAGACTCAAACATGCCAACTTGAAGCTTAAACCATCAAAATGTGAACTTTTGAAGGACTCAGTACTGTTTCTTGGACACGTTGTGTCGGCCGACGGTGTTAGCCCCAATCCAAAGCTGGTAGATACTATTGTCAACTGGAAACCCCCTACCACAGTAAAGGAGATACATCAAATATTGGGTATGGCAAACTACTACAGGAGATTCATTCGTAACTTCAGCGAACTGGCAAACCCTATTACCCAATTATTACACAAGGATGTCGATTTTGTGTGGAGCGAGGAGTGTCAGAGATCTTTCGAGGCTCTGAAAGAACATTTGGTTAAAGCACCAATTATGGCGTACCCGAGGGAAGACGGTAAATTCATCCTCGATACTGACGCTAGTAACGTGGCAATTGGTGCAGTGCTTTCGCAGATACAGGATGGTGAAGAAAAAGTGATCATGTACGCGTCTAAAAAATTGGACAAAGCTCAGGCGAAGTATAGTGTTACAAGGAAAGAAATCCTAGCCGCAGTAGTGTTTATGAGACAGTTCCGACACCATCTGCTTGGACAAAAATTTGATCTGAGGGTGGATCATGCTTCTTTGAAGTGGCTATTTAAATTCAAGGAGCCGACTGGACAGTTAGCTCGATTTCTGGAAGTGCTTGCGCAGTATGACATGAACATAATACATCGCCCGTCACCAGAATGCAGATAGTCTTTCACGGAAAGATTACCAACCAGCTCGTTGCTCCCATTCAGATAATAGTGAAGAGTGTGAAGAATGCAAAGCAGATTGGGAAGACTTTAAGAAAAATGTTGACAACGTGGTTGATCTTGGACAGCGAATTAGCCAAATTAGTGAGCAAACGGTAAAAAGTGTGGTCGATGATGGTCAGATGCCTTGTTCCAGCGCCACCTCTCCACCAGTTACACAGATGGCTGAACCCCTGATCACTAGACCTCGTTCTGAATCAAACTGGATAGGCACGTACACGTTCTGCGAAATGGAACAATTCCAACGTGAAGATCAAGATCTAGCCCCCATTCACCAATGGTTGGACAATGATGAACTACCTTCACGGGATCAAATTGCGGCCAGTAGCCAAGCAACTAGGAAATGGTGGTTAAATTTCGGTGACATCGTAAAACAAAATGGAGTTCTATACAAGAAAAAGCCAGAAGATTCCGACCTAGACTTGAATATGTATGAGTGTAGGTTGTTGGTGCCCAGGATTCTACGTAACGAAGTGATACACAATGCTCATGACTCCACTCTGGCCGGCCATATGGGTGTGGCGAAGACTTCTGAAAAGATCAAGAAACGTTTTTGTTGGTACAAAATGGATGAGGACATTAAGCTACATGTACAGTGCTGAGTCCCCTGTTCCAGCAACAAGCATCCGCATAAGAAACCACAAGCACCGCAGACCCAGTATAGTGTTGGATATGTGATGGACAGATGTGCACTGGACATTATTGGGCCGCTTAAGACATCAAAAAATGGAAATCGATATGTACTGGTCATTGGGGACCATTTTACGCGATACATGGAAGCCTATCCTATCGCAGACCTCAGTGCCAAAACGTCCGCAGAGATTTTGGTTAAGGAATTTATCAGTAGATATGGTATTCCTTTGGAAATTCACACGGACCAAGGAAGATGCTTTGAGAGTGAATTATTCAAAAAGACGTGCGAGTTACTGGAAATCAAGAAAACCAGGTGTACCCCTTATCATGCTGCAGGGAATGGGATTATTGAACGGTTTAATCGAACACTGGAAGAGATGATCCGCAAATATGTTTCAGATGGTGAAGACAATTGGGACGAGTTACTGCCTTTGTTGGTATCAGCGTATCGTAGTACCGTTCATCCAGCAACTGGGTTCTCACCTTATCGGCTTATGTTTGGAAGAGAAGTTAATACCCCTGTTAGCATTATCTTTCCCCTACCACTAGAAGTCCCTCAAGGATCCGTTCCTGAGTATGTTCGCCACCTAAAGTCTGAACTAGAAGTTATTTACGACACTGCCCGTTCTGCATTGAAAAGGTCGGCGGAGAGACAGAAACGTGATTATGATACCCGTATGACAGAGAACATTTATGCGCCTGGAAGTTTGGTGTTTCGGCGGAATAAGTCCGAGAGAAAATTGTCGTGTTCTTGGACTGGACCATATGTTGTTCTGGAGGTAAAGAGCCCAGTTAATTACAAGATAACAGACAGGACGCGCATTTCGATAGTGCATCACGATTTACTTAAACCATATATGTCTATGGAAATTCCAGAGTGGGTACACCGCGCAAGAAAAAGTGTTGTTAACAATTAATATGTGGATGTCTCGTATATTGGCTACTCATACTCGAATGTGACTACTGGATATTCAAAATGTACCCGAACGTGACTAATTATGCGTTTCAAAGTATAATGGAACACTAATATTATGTATGAGGTGGATGTTCACACTACTCAAATGCGACTACTGGATATTCAAAATGTACCCGAAAGTGACTAATTATGCGTTTCAAAGTATAATGGAACACTAATATTATGTATGAGGTGGATGTTCACACTACTCAAATGCGACTACTGGATATTTACATAAACATAATTATGTTCTACCCGAACAGGACTTGTTATAAATGAATCATTTTTATATTAATGTCAGATATATGTTAGGCTACCTCAAGTTTTATGAGATCGCGCTTACTCACCGACTGAATTAAACTGAATCTAAACCAGTGACGTTGAACATGGAACGTAAAAATAATGCGGCAAGGCACTATTTTGTTTACCAGGTCTTAAGTTATAATGTAAATATAACAGGTGGTGAAAAAATCGTTCCTCAACCGGGACTCGAACCCAGGGTCTCTGGTTTACCGTACCAGGGCTCTAATCACTGAGCTATCGAGGACACACGGTTAGAATCGATATTTCACCATATACGTGTACCCGGTTACATATACGTACTCTTAACTTACACCAAGTTGCTCGCCGGTGTATCAGTATTCTTCGCCAACCATCGCGTATGCACTTACGGTCTGAAAATGAATTATTCAAAACATTAGCCATGCCAACTTGTTGTATATCTTCAGGATGCAGTTGTTTGCATGTTTGCACTGTGGAGTGAATGTCCCGAAGACGGGGCGACAGGCCCATTTTAGGATGCACCACGACGACCGCCTTGTATGCCATTTATGTGGGCAAAGAGAATCTACGGCTGCCAGGTTCCGCCGCCATTCCATAAGGAAGCACGGAGTACTCACCAGTGTTAACGGTTGGTGTGTCAACCTAGAGGACCACTTCAGGGAAGTGGGTCGGGACAGGGTAGTCCAAGTAGCCTCCTCAGAGGACATATTAGAACAAGCGATGGAGGAGGCAGACCTCACGATTACAAGGGATGTATCAGTGGGTACACAGTCTTATGAGGAACTACGGGACATTTTTATTCGTAATGAAGAAATAGGCAACGCCGTCAGAGAGTTGAGTCTGAGACAGGCACTCATTGAAAAGGAGGAGCTGCTAAGAGCCGAGAGGGAAAAGACTTTCGTTTTGGAAGCAGAGGTATTGTCTCTGCAGGCCAAGGTGGCTGAACAGAAAGAGATAACGCGTATCTTGGCAGATGATTTAGTCGCGGCCAGGATGGAGTGCCAGAATTTGGAGAGAGCGGCCAGCCCTTTGGACTTGGACTATGTGGGGGTTGACGGTACATATGGGTTCGAGGAACTATTACGCAATATGGACGTAGACTTTGATAATTAAATTTAAAAGTACATTTATAACAATTTTTTTTGGGCAAAAGGAACTCTGAATTTGTTTATAAAAGTTTAACAACAAAGTATCATATATGTTAAATGTATATTAACTATTTATAAAGTCAGCTTCACTTAATACAAAATATATCTATGTAAACATCAGTAATATAACTCTTACTATGCCTCTGACCAGATTCCTATATTCATGAAAGATTACTGTGATTTATAATTACATTATGTAAATTTATAACAATGTAAACCAATTGTATCGAACAAAATATTCACAATGTTTCCTACTAACCAGGTCATATTGTCCATTAATTACTTTTCCAGGGGGAAAAGGTTTCTTTTTGAAAGGGGGCTGTGAAGTGAAATTATATTATATGGGGCTAGAAGCGTCAGCTGTCTGTGACTTGGTGACCTCATTTTATCGGTTTCTGCAAGAAACTTTTCGTTCAGATTTTATCATAATTATGCGGTGTCATGTATAAGCATCGACGCACACGTTTGTCCGACTATGTTATTTCACAGCTTACCCTATTTAGAAGAGGATTTCTCTGTTATTTGAGATGATTTTCGATAAATAAAACCTTCAATTAGTTCAATCTTCTGCATCATGTACAGTTGTTTATCTTCCGGTGGCCTCGTTTTAAAATCGAGCATCGGCTTCATTCGGTAAACTCCGTAGCGCGAGGCGTCATGGACGGCAGTGAAAAGTTTACGGGAATTAATATTTGTAATTCTTCAAAGTATTTTAAAAAGTGTTTCTTTTTGTTATTTCACCATTCTTTATTGCGTTTTCGGTAAAAATAAGTTTGGGAAAATATATATGTTGGGTACGAGAAGTATCAGTTGGTAGATGTTACGGCAAATCTGTCAGTTTTAATATTTTTATATTCTCTGTGGGCGTGGCTTGCATAAATATTAAAAGTTTTGCCGGCGCGAGATTCGAAAATCGTTTTCTTGGGGCATTCGCTGACGCACCAAGGTGAAGATAGGTGGGTTTCCCATTTTTTTTGTCCGTGGGGCATTTTGTTTAGTTACTTTTGGGGAGGGAACTTTTCTAAAAGGTTTTTAGGGATGGGGGTCCTCTTTCCAAAGTATGGGTGTTATTTTAAAGGAAGTTTTTGGCTGTAGTTGACTGATTTCCCGATTTTCTACTTGGGGATTTCAGCGTGGTTGTTTTTCTGTATGACGACTACAGTTTTCGGGCTTTTGCTTGGGGTTTAAATAAGATTTAAATACTTGTTGCATTTTATTATTTATTTAATATAGACATAAGGTGTATTGTAACAAAAGAAGCCCCTTGGTATGTTTTTGCAGAGAATCATTTTTATTAAGCACCCACCACTTCTTTTCCAGATATTGTATTGCCTTATTGTTTATAAATGAATATGTTTGCCAGGGTGGGGACATGGGTCCGAGGCTCTTTATGTTCATGTTTGATAATACATTGTAATTGTACCTGGCGCCGGATGGTGCCAGCCTCACTGTCTGCCACTGCAAAGTGCCAGATCAGCTGGGGAGCTTTACCATTTATACACATTGTAATTGTACCTGGCGCCGGATGGTGCCAGCCTCACTGTCTGCCACTGCAAAGTGCCAGATCAGCTGGGGAGCTTTATCATTTATACTGTTATAGTAACTAAATAGATACATTTAGACAAGTGTATGTAAGAAATTATCATGGGGTTCTGGAGAGATTATTCTATATTAAATAGACTGTCAAGTCAGTCTGTTAGGGTTCTATGAGAAGTAAAATCACGAGCCTTTATCCTTCGGTGGGTTGTATTACTAACCTTGTTATTCATTTTCAGCTAAATATGCATGTTATATATTTTGCACCATATTATCTCCCTTTCATAGTGTTTAAGATTAAAAGGATTATCTCCCTTGCATCTTATATTAAATGTTAATTAAGAGGAGTGGTCGCATTTTAACTCTTAGTATTTGCAAATATGTATAAATGTGTAAGGTTAGGCTAGTAATAATACTAAATGTATAATATTTGATTATCTTTAAAGATCAATATATGGCCATTGGCTATTTTCATAATCAACTTAGTGTTTAACGTCTTGTTTGAACATTCTATTGGAACATTAATTGGACATTAACAATTGATATAACTATATATCATTCCATAATCTTGTTCATAATTTTATTGATTAGTAATTCCAAATATATGATCATATATTTATGTAAAGAGTAATAATTCAATTGTAATTTAGGCTGTACTAAATGCGACTACTACTCCCGACAATGTACTGATAATTTGGAACTTGCCACAGTTTATTTTTGGGGTTTATACAAATTGGCACATTCAGTTTTCACTTAATTGTTAAATAGCCTTATAAGGCTGTTAAATTATATGGGATACACCCAAATATGAAGCGAATTTATAATCATAGTCTAAATAAGTTTTCTGTTTTATCAAGTACATTGTTATTGCGGATAGGTCGCACTTTCGTGAGTAATGAGATCTATGTCTACTTCGCATTGGAATACAACTCCCTCCGGAGTCTCCCTAGACATCTCATTTACACGTAAGATCGAACTTCCGATACGTATTATAAATATATGTACATAGTGTTACTTTGTTATTTATAATGAAATATAAAACAAACATTTAAGGAGGAATCTGGTCGTTAAATTCAGTTAAGTTAAATATATTAAAATTTGATTTCTTCATTGATATTAAATAATGATATTAAACTTGCAATCTTGTCAATTCTCTTATCCCTCTTTATTTATAGATTGTTCCCCACCATTTTGTCATCGTCCATTTAATAGTAGATATAAAAGATTTACGTCGAAATAACTGAGCC
Organism: Cyrtodaria siliqua; assembly: GCA_037043455.1. Classification (NCBI taxonomy): domain Eukaryota; kingdom Metazoa; phylum Mollusca; class Bivalvia; order Adapedonta; family Hiatellidae; genus Cyrtodaria; species Cyrtodaria siliqua. Next base: position 159,252 of record JAWPHD010004220.1, read on the forward strand.
ACTTTTGAAGGAGGCTCGTGCATAATTGCACTGAGGGAGGCTCGTGCATAATTGCACTGAGGGAGGCTCGTGCATAATTGCACTGAGGGAGGCTCGTGCATAATTGCACTGAAGGCGGCTCGTGCATAATTGCATTTAATGAGGTGTTAGCGCATTTGAATTGAAGAACTTGATAATATTATGGTTATAGTGAATTGAAGTACTTGACAACTTTGCAATTTGATCGTTACTGTGATACGGTGGTCATTAGTCCTTGAGTCTTTTGCTTCCAATGGTGGTGTGAGATTATTTGACCGGGTATCATATTCGATCAGGATGCAGATAGTCAGTAATTCCAGGTACCTATAGCTTTTAAGTGTGATTCACACTAGTAATTTAGGTCACTTACACACATTAAGGTTTAAGGACCGTATATTTGATAATTCGCATGTCCGCTTGAGATGAGAGGAGTCTTACTTCCGGGAGTTAATAATATTATTTCTAAAGGGTTCAATTTATGGCATGGTCGCCAGGGGTCTCAAGGCATTCTATGTCGTCCTCTCTTCTCTAGCGTACTGGTTTATCAAGTTTAAGAGTGACGCGTATTTTGGAAGCAGATTGGGGCACTTCAGAAGTATCGATCCGCCTATGGGCTGTGAATTGTGGTTCTAATTAGTCTGTTGGCTGGACTAATTTTATCTATCCGTTGTACGAGATATTTGGGATCTAAAGGTTATGGGATCGATTCTTGTTAAGTGCTTCAAGCTGTTATCGCATAAATCGCGGGTTTATAAACAACTGAAGAACATTGCCATTCATTCATCCTGTAATATTTGCACATACACTTAACGTCATACACATATACATATATGAGGGTGTATATAATATTTATTTGTCACATATGTGACTGGTGTCAGACTGATATTTTTCATCGGGAATAATACAATTTATCCGAGTCTTACTCTCCCTCTGATGGGGGAAGAGATGTTTGTTCTATTCGACACCGGTGTCCGCGTGAGTGTGCAACGCGCGCGCTCTCGGCGTCGCCGTTTCTCAACAATATCATGGATATTGTGAATTGGTTTCAACTGAACAATGGATTAGGGTGTAACTAATATGTGCTTACAAGATCTATGTACGACCAATACGCTCTACCCGTGACATTTTGTGACAATGTGATAAAGGGGGAGAAAGTGCATACCAAAATAAAATCCTCGATATAATACTTCCGGAGTTTGAAGCCATCATGAAGTAACAAGTAGGATTATTCTGGAATCCGTATCAGGTAATATGAACATATAAATTATAAGCCTCGTAAGGAATATTTAGCGTTAAATTTATGATAACTAAAACAATATACATGCATATATATCCCAAATGTCTCTAAACAATGATTTGTGAAAATACGAGGGTCGATTGTGCTTTAGTTTGTAGTTATGTATAGGATATTACTCCGGTATCACTAACTAGCCAGATCGATATCTATATGCTAATTAGCTATCGTAACGTGACGAAGACTCTGCCTTGTTGTAAACAATAACGGAGGGCATAAAGAATACACGAATGTCGCGACTCAGTCCGCAGTCGAAGTTAATGCGACTGCTTCAAGGGTGGTAAGTAAGGTGGTGGTCCATTTTGCCATTGACCGTTCCAGTGCGGTAGCCCTGTTGTCAACCCTTAACTATTTGTGTTTGTGATGTAAATTTCTTATTCACCTTTGCCTTGTAATGCTTTTTGGAGAGATTGAATTCTGTGAATGCTACACTTCCTGTTGGACCTGTACTATGTTTCTTTTTTTATCACAATGTTGTTGTTTGTGCCGTGTGGTGGCACTAAAATGTCGCCCCGTACATCCAATCGATATTGTTATTTTATCACCCACAGGGATTGTACTCAAATTCTTTGTTCATATTTCATTCCAATAACATTTTTCTTAAACCATGTTCGAGGTTCTGTGTTCACCGACATTCTGGCTTACTTTCCTAACGAGCTTTTCATTATTCTACTAGGTGTGGTCTTGAATTGGATTCATGTATGTAGTTGTTACCTCGTTAGACAGTTCATCTGACTTTATTTTATGTTTGATGAATCTTATTAACAACCTGGTACGTATTTACCAGTATGTCTTAATGACGCTTTTCATAGAATGGTTTTATCTCACCAAAAAGACATACGTTTCCTATATAAATCCTATATTAAAATAGCCACACACCGTTCGGAAGCCCTATCGTCAACCCTTTTGTGTTTGTGACGTCATGTTGCCTTTACTAATCATTAACATTGGCTTTCGTGTTTGTATTTTTGTGTGTTTTGGGTTTGCTGTGTTCTGTGAAAGCTGCATTTCCTGTTCGATTTTTATACTATTTTACTTTTGCAACAACGCACAGCATTCATGCTTGCTGGTGGACCCATTTACAGTCCGCCACTACGCTTTCTTAATTTTGCGATGACCGTATAGGCAGTAGACCCGATGATGACGTCTACCTAAAGCCCAACAGGACGGTGATGTTTGATGTGTGTCTGCAGTTTTGTCTTGCGTGCTCTTAATGGATTATTTTCTTTTTGCTCTGTTTTTTGTATTTATATAAACACGAGCATTTTTATGTTTTACTTTTGCCTATTATTGCTGGTAAGGTAATAGTTCATGACGGGGATTTCTTTCTTTACAATGTCCCGTTTTATTGGGATAATAATAGGGTAAGTGTGAGGTTTGGTGCACCCTTGAATCTGGTTTAAACACCCCGTTTGTCCCTTTTGCCACTGACCGTTCCAATGCGGTACCCCTGTTGTCAACACTTATGTATTTGTGATGTGCTCTTCTAACTATTTGTGTTTGTGTACTTTTCTTATTCACCTTTGCCTTGTAGTGCTTTTTGGAGCGATTGTGTTCTGTGAATGCTACACTTCCTGTTGGACCAATACTATGCTTCCTTAGTAATAATCAACGTTTAAAGTACACATAGGGGTGGGGGTAAGGGGTGTAAGTTCCATCGTTCTATTAGCTTAACATTGTCGTATTTTTCTATTTGCGTTATAAACCGTGCAGTTACTACAATTTTCAATTTGTCTTTAGTTTCGTGTTTGCGAGAAGCGCCAGCGGGGATATTTTGTACTTGTAAATGTGCTATTTCTTTGGAGAAATGTCTTTATCTTGATTGCATCATTAAAAACGCTCTGCTCAACTTGGAGGATTTAGGACGACGTTGTCATAGAGTTCTCCGTCCGTCCGGTCGTCGCACAATCAAAGAGGAAAACATAATTGCAAACTGTAGAAGGGTCTACAACTAGAAATATAGTACTAATGCTTCGGTCTTAACCTCTGTTTATATTTTTTCTAATAGTTGTAATAAAAAAACATGAAAATTATCAAGACCAATTTCTTACTGAGTTAGTAAATCACATCTCCATAAAAAGACGGGTTGTGATAAACCTTGTCGTAGAAGTGTTTTAAGATTGCTATGCAATTTATTGAGCAAATCAGTGTTACGATAATAAAACTGTGAAAAGGTATTTTGTAAAGTATGGTAACGGTAACGTTGTTTGAGAAGTTTTTTCAGTAATATGTAGATTACGAAGGTTAAAGACCTCACAAAGGCTACATACTCTGGCAAAACGAATAAGATGAAAGATGTATACATATTAGAAATGGTATCGGAGATATACCCATCTAAATGTGTATAATTAATAATATTGAAATCAAAAGCATCTGTCTTATCATAAACTTTAGTAATAAGTAATCCATTTTCAATAGAAATATGTAAATCAAGAAAAGAAGCGACAGAATCCAATACGTTAGCTTTATTGAGTTTTAGTTCTGAGGGATAAATGTTAGAAACCATAGAAGAAAAGAAAGGATTATCCAAATTAAGTATATCATCCAGATAGCGTGAGGTGTTATTAGAAGCGTCGATGCTATCAGCTTGTGCATCTGGTGAAAGGCTTACATTAAGTCACGTTCATAGCAATATAAAAACAAATCTGCGACTAGGGATGCACAATTAGTACCCATAGGAATGCAAACGGTTTGTCGATAAACGGTTAGTCCAAACCTGACAACAATGTTGTCTAATAAGAACGATAGTGAGTCACAAACTTGTTGACAAGTCCATATTGTGTAACAGTCGGGGAAAATGCCCTAGTGTTGTCACAGACTAAAAAAGTATTTTGTTCCCTGGCGAAAGTGTTTTTCTATAAAAACTATTAGTTTTTCCTTTATAAGATTATGCGGTAAAGCAGTGTACAATGTAGAAAAGTCATATGTAGATAGTGACGACAGAAAACCGAGTCTGCCACGTTTCTCTCTTGTTTGTGTTTGTTGCTTCGAAGGGATCTACTTTTCAGTATTTATTGATATTCGCTCTAGCGTTTGTTTAGTGCTGTGTGGCGGCCGTCTAAAGTCGACTACACATCAGTAGTGTTGTTATTTACTGGTCCTTTGGGGTCAACACGACCTTACTTTGTGTCTTAAAAGTAGAATATCGATCAAGACGTTGTTAGGAGGCGTGACAGTTGTTGCATTTTGCATTACCTTTCATGAACAGACTCCATAAAATCGAGTCGGTCATTTTGTTCTCTCTTGTTTGTGTTTGTTGCTTCCAAGGGATCACTTTATCAGTATTTACTGACATTCACCCTAGCGTTTGTTTACTGCTGTGTGTCGGCCGTAAGATGTCGCCCCGACTACAAATCAGTAGTGTTATTACTTACTAGTTCTTTGGGGTCAACAAGCCCATACTATGTGGCTTTAAAGTAGAGTATTGCTTAAGACGTTGCAAGGAGGCGTGAGAGGTGTCTTACATTACTTTCATGAACAGACTCTGTAAAACCGAGTCTGCTACTTTTTTTCATGTTTGTGTTTGCTGCTTCTAAGGGATTTCCCTTTTAGTAATTGTTCAACGGTGTCGGAGAAGCCGGGTCGAATCTTTGTATAACTAAAAAAGCTACTCCATCAGGGCTACCGTTACCATAAACTTCGTAAAACCTTTGCGAAACTGTATTATTGTAACCATGATCTTCTTTCCAAATATAAATGTAATTTAAGAACTTTTCTGCGACAAGGACTATCACAACCTGACTTTTATGACGACGTGATTTACAAACTTCGTAAGATCCTTGGTCATGATCACTTCCATACTATCTTCGTTAAACTTGTTAAAAGGTTTATTCAAAGAGGTTATAATCCTATCATTTTGAAACGCACTGCATGCTTGATGGTGGACCCATTTACAGTTCGCCACTATGCTTTCCTCTTTAATTGTGCGATGACCGGACAGGCTGTGGACGCTATGATGATGTCTACCTCAAGCCGAAAATGACGGTGACGTTTGATGTTTGTCTGCAGTATTGTCTTGTCGTGCCCTCAATGGTTTATTCCCTTGTTGCTCCGGCTTCTGCCGAGTCACTGAGTACCTTTTTTGTGGCTTTCTAGGCTATTGTTGGTTTGTATTTATATATACACGAGCATCTTTGTGTTTTACTTATATTGCCTATTAATGCTGCCTTGTTGGTTAGAGAATAGTTCATGGCGGGGATTTCTGTATTTACATCGTCCCATTTATTTGGTTGACAGTAGGCTAAGTGTGAGGTTCGGTGCACCCTAGAACCTGGTTTAAACCCCCAGCGGCCTTTTTTGCCATTGACCTTTCCAAGGCGGTAGCCCTATTGTCAACCCTATTTGTGTTTGTGATGTCTTATTTGGCCTTTTATTAATCTTTGAAGTCCTTCTTTGTTTCTGTTTCTGTTTATGGTTGACAGCCATCCTTGAATGCTACTTTTCCTGTTCGATTTTTATTTCTATATTTACAATACTTAAACCTAACAAATCTATCAATTAATGTCTAAAATACTAAGTTGCAATGGTAGACTGCACCAATGTCGGAAATTTAATAGTTTAAAATGTGTCCTAAAATAGTTGACCGTTATAATTTTAACAAGAAAAATGTAACAAATACTTTATTTCAAGGAGGTAAATTATATATTCAGATAATCTATTTATATGCTTGAAATGTTACTTCAACGCATACCTACTGAGATATTTTGACGAAAACCAAGAGGGGAGGGTCTGAGAACCCTGGTTTTACTCCAGGAATTTCACTGAACTTATGCCGTCTCAAACACAAACAGTGTTGACAATACGGCTACCGCCTATGAACGGTCAGTGCTAACCAGGTTCTTGTGTGCATCATATCTCACACTGACACTAGTCTCATACCAGTAAATCGGGATAGTGTAATAAAAAAATCTACGTCGTGAATTATTCTCTAACCAACAAGGCAGCATTCACAGAAAATGCTCGTGTGTATATAACTAAAAGAACAATAGCCTAGCAAGCCGTAAAGGGTGCTCATTGACTTTGGCAGAAGTCTATGAAGGTCGCGACAAGATAAGATTGCAGATAAACATAAAACAAATGAACATTATGAGATTCTGTATATGAACATAGGGTAAATGTGAGGTTTGATTGAGATAGGGATGTTACCCGAGTAATTTCTTATGGGGTCTATGTATCTCAATGAAAATCAAAGGCCATAACTATGGTGTAATTTGTCCAATCTGACTGGTTTTCGAACTCATCCGAGTTTACATTGATATCCACAAATCTGGCTTATAGGTTTGATAAAGATACACTGCAAAGTGGAGGAGATAGAATGATGACAGAATTAAATAAATCAATTTCGATCAATTCAAAGGGCATAACTGCGGTGTTACTGGTCCTGATGTGCGAGCTTTATCGATATTAACAATCAGTTTGGTAAAGATCGCATGAAAAATGAACGTGCCAGAATAAAGACACCAATTTTAACCGACGGACAGTCGACGACTGACGGACAATAGACCATGAATTAAGTCCTATTGAGCACTTTCCGTTCATATTTTTCCCATGCTAAGTATCTGAGGGAGTATTACAGCAAGCGCATTTTCGATTCCGGTGTCCGGATGAAAACAATTACCATTTAAGACCACTTTCAGTATGGGTCGCATTTTAATTTAACTATTTTCGGTTAACTAGCAAAACAAAACGGCCCGAGCAATGCTTCTGTGCAGGCTGAAAGACGTGTAGTTTTCAAACATTTCACACAGCCTTGCTTTAAGCTGTGTACCTGTTTAAGGCATGATAATCACGGAGCTCAGCTAAATAAAACGCACATAAAACGGTCCTATGAACTAGCAGTGCTTCTGTGCAGTTGATGTTTTCATTGTTTGATTATAAAGTTTCAGAAACCTGCTCATGTATAACATTTAAAAAACAAAGAAAGAATTCGCTAATGATTTCCTTAAATGTTCCATAGTTTTAATAGTATTATCTCTATTTCGAAATAGGTTTAGTACGTCTTTTCTGTAATACAAACTGCAACAAACTACACAAAAGTTCACAACACCATCTACACTAGCATGAAGACAGTATTTATTCATAGAAAAAACACATCTTCGTATCATCAGAAATTGTATTAAAAAAAACGCTGTAATAGTCTACTCGTACAATGGATAAAATATGAATATGCTTTATGTTTCTAAATCCAAATATTCGATTCAGACAAAATAAATGAGTTATAGCGACCTTAGGAGCAGATGGCAATGACATCACCAGAGGCATGTACATATTCATGATATGCATAGCTTGCACGTGCGTATACAGTAGGTTATTGTTAAAGCATCGTTCACCTGTACTTTTGCGCAAGAATAAACATGAGAAACATCAGAATAGTCCACAATGATAAGCAAATGTAGCGCTGTGAAGTGCCCGTGACGTCACGCCATATTTTCCTAAAGTCGCTATTGTTATTGTTTTCATGAATTTTATAAACTTGCTTGATTTCTCTTAAGGGTTTCGTAGTCAATTGTATATATATTACTCTACTCAGACCACGTATCAAAAATGGAAACTTATTTGTTCATGAAGTCATTTTTTGAAAACTAAATAGAAACGGGGGACATTAGAATCTTTTAAGAAAAGAAAATTTTCTTCTTGTTTGCCGACACAGGTCAAAGTTCGACAGGTTTGATGACGCTTGCATATTTATAACACTGGCACTTTCACTTTGAAAATGAATATTCAAAATTGTCTGGAATATCATGGCAGGCATTCAGAATATAATTTTATGTCCAATATACAGTTTCCCCAAATACAAATTACAGCAAAAAAGGCAGGAAACATTTGGTGTATTTGTTGTAATTACACCTATATTGTAAACCATCTTTAATTAATAATTTCTAACATAGTAGAGTAATAAAAAGCATCGATTCCATCATAAAGCGTAACTTGTGACAAGACCAATAGCGTATGCGGGCGTGCGTTTTCGAAGTTGATCAAATCTCTTTATTTCGTTCTTTGGGACTTCCAATAATTAATTGATAAGCCCTGTGAACACAGATTCCGTAACTGAGGTCACGGTCGCTGTATAGTTGTAATTGCCGTGTTGAAGAACAGAAGTTGACCTCCACACACAATCTATTCCCCAACAACAGCCAGTGCAGTGTGACAATCCGAATTGTACAAGAGTTGGTCCTTCTGTGTCACTCTACAACACAAAGCACAAAATTAGGAATACAAGTCGAACAGGAAATGCAGTTTTCACAGAAAACAGTCACCCACAATGGAATGTTATTAAACACCTCGTGGCAAAATATTTCAATACATGTACATGTACACTAAGGTTCGTTTGTTCAAATTCTGTTTTACGTCATTTTCAGCACATTTTGGGCTATATATGAATTTGTTTTCGTGGTGGAGTAGGATCACCCACCTATTTTGGGGTAGTAACAGTACTACACACCTGCCGCCATCAATAAGAATCGACACTTAACTTACATGGCGAATACTAAGATAATATGTTGTCCTTCATATTAAATGCTAGTTACGTGTACTGCCGACTTAATGCATATTTACTTACAGCCAGTGTTTAAGTGAAATGCACATGGATTTCACTCTTATTACTTTTACTGTAACATTGTAGATGTTAATATTTTAACTAAAAGGAGTTATAAAAAAGATTAGTTGCATTGTGGTCTTTATTAATAAACTGTTATTTTAATAATGCTTTGATGATGATGACGATACATGATCCCCGGGAAGATGCATATATAATATCACTCACACCCAGACAACCATCTACATAGAAGAGCTGGATCTTTGTGACTTTAAAGTAGACTATCGCTTAAGACGCTGCTAAGTGTCATGAGAGGTCTTATATTACCTTTCATGAACAGACTCAATAAAACCGAGTCAGCTACTTTTCTCTCTTGTTTGTGCTTGTTGCTTACAAGGGATCTTCCTTTCAATATGTAAGACAGGTTAGACGGTATAGATACACAATGTATATATAATAGCACTAATAAGTTTACGATCCTATGAATCACCGACAAGTTGCCTGTACTGTTCCCTATCGACAATGAGTGTACTCGGTTACATTTTCTAATACGAATTTAAGCAAAACGACATGAAATATGACTACTTGACTTGAGTTAAAGACAAGTGCGCACTAAATGCCGTGATTCTACAGTCTTGATAACCTGTTAAGTCGATTTAAAAATAATCTTGTCAGTGAAATACATACTTTGATATGCTTACACAACTAATGTTTGATTTGTATTTGAACACGCTTACCCGACATCAGCCAATCGCCAAGCAGTAATTCGGCCATCTATAAGCGTTAACACTGTCTATTTGAACGCACGAGATATTTGAGTTCAGTTAGTGATATGCCGATTGGCTGATGTCGTGGTCCAAGTTGGATAGACAACTAGTTATCTATCTGATATATACAATGGTTTTGCTCGACATGGTAGATGTCTGCTAGACATGCATGGTCGAAGAAAAAAATGTAATGGCGAATCTGATCCTTTCCCAAACCCTGTTATACACGGACCCTATATACACGGACCCTAGTTTATATAACGGAATATTCAGAATACAGAAATATTAAATGTCAGTCATGTATGTATGTGGTTATACATTATACTGTATACTGACACGGCCGGTGATTGAACCCATAACCTCCCGCATGCATTGCGGACGCTCTGACACTAGGCCGTGCCGCTGTAAACGTAATAGGCTTATTCACACTAGCGTTCGTTTAGTGCAGTGTGGCGGCTGTAAAACGTCTCCCCGCGCTACGAATCAGTAGTGTTATTTTTTACTGGTCCTTTGGGACCAACGAGCCCAATATAGGTGGCTTTGAAGTATAATACCGATTAAGCCGGTGCTAGGGGGCGTAAGAAGTGTTGCTTCTTTCATTACTTCTCATGAACAGACTCAATAAAACCGAGTCTGCTGATTTATTCTCTTAATTGTGTTTGTTGCTCTCAAAGGATCACCTTTATCAGTATTTATTATCATTAAGAGATAAATACACAAAGTTTGATATACAACACTTTACAAAACAAGCAAAGTTACGGTGACAAACACTTTAGAATAGTTCACAAAACACCAATATAGAACACCTACCGTTATTGTGAAGGTAAAGGTTGGTATAGGAGCGACGTAGTTCATTTGCACCTCAAGTAAATTTCCTTCAATTAAACGAACAATTATTGTCTCCGGCTTGCCTGCAGAAGTCAACACGAATAGCAAGATATTTCATGAATTAAACATGTAGACCAATACAATGAATAGCATTTTCTTATGGTTCAATATGTTAAGCATCCGAGGAAACCTACTACTGTAAAAATGACATTGGTTTTGGTCGCTGACAACTGTTATGTTGTAGTTAAATTATAACAATAGTGTTTATACTAAGAACAATCCCAACAAACCGTGTGCATATAAAATATATATTCATTAATCTATTAAAAACGAGTGAGAAACTGCAAGAAACTCATATAACTAAGGTTAAGTTTACTATAAAATTATAAACAATATATAGGATATTATTATATTCAGGAGAAGAACGCAATAAGAAATTTTATTTAGTTCCCATCATATTAACTTTATATAGTACTTATATATATATGTGTTGTAAACAAAGCTGAAATAAAATATGTTAAGCCAAATATATCGTACAAACTGCAATAACGACAATCACTGTAAAATAAGAAGTATAAGGAATACGACAGGTTTTATTAGAGACAATTACAATCGACTCCGATATTTTATTCTTTAGTAAAACATGAGATATGGGGTCCTATAGAAACCACAGCGTCCAATCGCAATGGTATGTCAGGTCCGCACTGTACTACAAACATGGAGCAATATTTAATTAAATAGATAATGAATGATGGACAAAATACAACAGAAAGGGTGGTGAAGACAGGGTTACCGACTTTTAACGGTCAGTAGGTAATAAGACCTGCAGGTCAGCTTGAATCGATTTTATGTGTACACAATCCTCACTATTATCCTGTCTTCAGCGCCCAAATAGACAAGACAGTGTAAACAAATCTACATCCCATCAAAAGGAATTATCTAACAATAAATTCCACATCTAGAGAAACTAACTAAAGAAACACTAAGATGTTGTTGTAAAGCTATATACCATACAAAATAATAAATATCTCAGGATGTATCCAGAATCGTAGTGAACAACCACAGCAGTTGCAGCTAAAGTGAAAACCAATCTAGAGTACGACCAGAAAACCCGAGGGATGAAACTCACTTAGATCAAGCTATCATAAATGAATATATGCTCTAATCAAATGTTCGCAAACATGCCATACAAAAGAAAAAGAACAAGCCTTACAGTGAAAATTCTTGTCTCTTGATGCTCTGACTTTACAAATAATCGAGTACATCTGAGATCAGCTTTTTGATTTCACTTTTATTTAATACAGTTTTATACATGCACAGTACGCTTTTTCTTCTAATACCTGTCGAATCTTTCTCAAATGTAAGGGGTTAATTTGACGGGAATTATTTGTATTTGCTCTGTCCTATTGTTTAAACATGATGACAGGGGAATGATGACAGGGTTAGAGTGAGATTTGGTAAACCCTAGAACCGGTTAAAACTCTCCGGTGGTCTCTTTTGCCAATGACAGTTCCAAGGCGGTACCCCTGTTGTCAACCCGTATTTGTTTGTGATCTACCTTATCGAAGGTAGAAACTTTGCATACTTTTGCTTCATATCTGTTAACAAGCTTATTAAGAAAACATAATATTGCAAACCAAATTGCACATGTCGTTATTGACCTAAAATATAAACTGTCGGCCTGTCGACCTGCCTACCTATAGATTAAAACCTGTAAATCTAGAAACACATTTCCTTACATATTTGCATATGTCGACCTATCGACTTATGCCAAAAACATATGAAATGAATTATACATGTTATTATTTTTTTTCTTGTTAGAAATTATTTAAGTCTTATTTTGTACATTTTGTATTTTTTTAATTTCAAAATGTCAATTGTCTACCTTGACCAGAGGCGTATGGTACAGTTTCTAATAAAATGCTTTGCCCTAAACGAGAAAAAAATGGGCGAAATACACATAATCGAATTTAATCCTACTGAAATAATCTCTTCTCCTCCTTTTTCTAGTTCTTTATTTGAGTTGTTTTTCATGTAAATTATGTATGTAATTATGATGGTGGCCCAATCTAATGGTGCAAGAACTTGTGTCCCAACCCATGCGTGTATTATTCATGCGAAATGAAATACGTTTAAATTAAATAATTATGTGCACAAATAATAAATTTACTTACATTCTATTGGTAGGCGTTTTGCTTCCGATTCAACGGAGTCTACTCCACATTTCAACATCCCACCAGTATTTCGATCCGCGTCGTGGATGATCAACGAGAACGAATCTTGGCCGACAACTTCTTCAATACTGCTTCCGGAAAAAGGCCCTGTCTGTACTCCATTGATCATAAATGGCACCGATTCTCTCATCCACTTCCTATTAGTCAGTTGTGTACCGGTGACATGACATGTTAAGACTGTGTCCCCCCTACAGTTACCAGCCTTGGGCGCATCCAACCAAACGCTGGGTCCTCCTAAAATTTAAACTCTTGGGCTCAATTATAAAATAAGACGCAAAAAGTTCTAGTTATATTAAAATTAATGCGCGTTAAAATTAAAGAAAATCCTAGACAGTTGTCATTTTTGTTTACATGGATTTATATAGGAAAAACTTTAATATTTAAGAAAATCACACGTGTTTTAGTAAATATAAGTTATTTGTTCATTTTGAATAGTCAGAATTATAAACATAAGGTAACTGATGGTCGGCAGAATGATAGGTAGACAGGTCAACGAATCGTAATGCCATTATACATTAAGACGAACTTATATATATACTCGGATGCAAAAGGAAGTGTGCTCTTTTAAAATTCAAATATTTTCTTTCATATTTATAGTTCAGTGTTCAAACATTTACCTATACATGTATGCATATATCTTTATCTGCCAATGGCAATACATTGATTAATACACATGTGTTTAGCACGGGAAAAGCGTTTGTGTTGTTTTCCATGATTTGCCTCTTGAATCTCGTTGAAATGGTCCGTGTAGATAAAAACCTGTTTGGGCGAATTCTCTTACGTTTGGATAAACGAAAAAACACAACGCATTTAATTTCCTTCTGCATTTTCAATATGCCAAGGCTTACCGAAAACCAGAGGGTTCAAGCTTTAGTCATGATTACGAGAGGCGACAGCGTCGCTGATGGCGCTAGGACATTTAATGACACAACAACACTGACAAAAATGCGCTTTCAATCACTATTTAATTTGAAAAAAATGAAGCAACATATTCTTTTGGACTGTTTTGCGATTTTTATATTTTGATTTTGACCCCTACTCTCTTCAAGGTCATCGGGACCTTATATAGAAAAATGCATTCCGGAGGATAACTTCGAAACCGTAAAATATACACTCATGACACTTCAAAGGTGTATTGCCCTTGTTGAGAGGAGGATCCCTGTTGTTAATAGGGTCAGTAGGTCAAAGGTCATGGTCACTATGACGATTCTGGACAATACATTCGGAACCGTAACACCTACACTCGTGAAACTGCACTGTTACATTGACCTAGGTGAGAGGATGATACTTTTTTGTTTTTGGGTCAGTAGATCAAAGGTCTCTTTGACCATATATAGAAAAAAGCAATTTTGAAATCAAAACACCTACACTCAAGGTCATGTTGACCTCACACCTACCAAATGCTTATATCATAAATACCATGATAATATGATGAGAGTGATATTTATAAGCCATAGACATTTCCACAATTGTAAATTAGATAGGTTTAACTAATATGCTGAAGTAAATGCCCCGTCAGGCGGCGCTCTTATTTTATGATTGCGAAACAAGCTATGGCGTATACTCACTTTCAATGGGTTATCATGGTTATTATGTTATAAGCATTTCCTAGTTGTGTGGTCATAACTCATATTTATTTGGAATACCTTGTACTGTCGTGGTATGGGTCACACATTAACTAATATAACCCACATTTATTTGGAATGACCTTGACCTTTGTTTAATGAAAAGCTTCATGTTGGTGGCTATTTAACTTTAAAATGGCTAAGTGACCTTTACGTTCCCCATGACCTCTTTTAACAACGATAATGCACTTGTGAAGTGGCATTAGTGCAAATTATTCAGCAAAATGTGAATTTCCATATAAAATGAAGGTGACTGACATACTGACCCCCAAAACTATAGGGTTGCTCTTCTCACCTAGGGCAATATATCAATGTATTGCGTGAGTATAGGTGTTATTTTCATTTCAAAGTCATAATCCAAAATCGGTATTTCCATATAAGTCCTGTTGATCTTCACCTCTGACCTACTGACTCCAAAAACAACAGGCTCTTCAACTGGAGCAATGCAACTTTGACGTTTCATGAGTATGCGTTATGGTTTCAAAATTCTCATCCAAAACATGCATTTCCATATAAGGTCATGGTGACCTTGGCCTTAAACTACTGCAATTTGATTCCTTCTCTCACTTAGGCCAATGTATTAATGAAGGTTAAGGTTAATGAGTGTAGGTGTTATGGATTCCAAGCTTTCTTCCAGAAGGAGCATTTCCATATAAAGTCATGATAACCTGGACCTGGATGATTAACCCCAAAAGTAATAATGCCCATCCTCTTACCAACGGCAATGTAGGTTTGACGTTTCATGAGTGTAACTGTTATTTTTTAAAAGTTGTTTTAAATGCGTATTTTCTTCATAAGGTCATGGTGACCTTAACCTTTGACCTACTACCCTAAAAACAATAGGAATTATCCTCTCACCTAGGGCAGTGTACCTACGAAGTTGTTTTGAGTGTAGGTGTAAAGGTTTTTAAGTTATCATACAGAACTCTTATTTCCTTATAAGGATAGTGACCTTGACATTTGACCTACTGACCGCCAAAACAATAAGGATTTTTCTCTCACCTGGAACAATTTGCCTACATAGTTTCATGAGTATGTGTGCTATGATTGTGAAGTTATCGTTCAAAATCTATATTTCCATATAAGGTCATGGTGACCTTGACATTTAACTACTGATTTCAAAGCAATTTGGTTCATTCATTCACTTAGGAAAATGTATTTATGAAGTTTAATGAGTGTAGGTGTTATGGATTCCAAGCTTTATACCAGAGGATAAAGTCATGATAACCTTGACCTCTCGATGATTAACCCCAAAACCAATAAGGTTCATCCTTTTACCAACGGCAATGTACGTTTGAAGTTTCATGAGTGTAAACGCTATTGTTAAAAGTTGTCTGAAATGCGTATATTCTTTATAAGGTCATGGTGACCTTGAACTTTGACCTACTACACCAACAAAAATAGAAATTATCCTCTCACCTAGGACAATGTACCTACGAAGTTGTTTTGAGTGTAGGTGTAAAGGCTTTTAAATTATCATACATAATGCTTATTTCCTTATAAGGTTAGTGACCTGGACCTTTGACCTACTGACCGCAAAAACAATACAGATTTTCTCTCACCTGTAACAATTTTCTTACAAAGGTTCATGTGTATAGGTGCTATGATTGTAACGTTATCGTCCAAATTCTGTATTTCCATATAAGGCCATGGTGACCTTGTCCTCTAACCCACTACCCCCATAAAACATTAAGGAACCTTCTCTCACAAGCAACAATACATGTTCATGAGTGTATGTGTAATGGTTTCAATGTTACCATCCGGAATGAGTATTTCCATATAAGGCTATGGTGACCTTGACATTTGACCTGCTGACCCCAAAAACAATACAGATCCTCATCACACGCAGTGTTATTTACCTATAATGTTTCATGCGAATAAGTGCTGTGATTTCGAAGTTATTGTCGGTAATGCCTTGACATTTAACTATTAAACCCAATAACAAAAGTAATCCTCCACTCACCTAGGACAATGTACATATGAAGTTTCATGAGTGTTTTATGGTTTTGAAGTTGTTATCATCCGGAAGGCATTTTACTATAATAGGTCAAGTTGACCTTGACCTTTAATCTACGGATCACAAAAACAATAGGCATTCTCCTCTTACGCGGGCCAATGTATCTATAAAATTGCATGAGTGTAGGTGTTATAATTTTAAACTTATAGTCCTGAATGCATATTTTTATATAAGGTCACAGTAACCTGGATCTTTGACCTACTGACCCCAATAACAATAGCGATCCTTCTCTCAAATTTTGCACTTTACGTATGAAATTTCATGAGTGTAGGTGTTATGGATTCGAGGTTATCATGACTTTTGACCTACTGGCCCCAATAACAACAGGGATCCTCCGCCCACCTCGCGAAATGTTCAGTGAAGCTTCATGAGTGTAGGTGCTACGGTTTCAAAGTTATCATCCAGAATGCATTTTGCTATATAAGATCACAGTGACCTTGACCTTTAACCAACTTACTCTAAACCATTAGGGATCCTCCTCTCACCTAGGTCAAAGTACCTATGAAGTTTCATGAGTTTGTCATGAGTTTGTTTCATGGTTTCGAACTTATCACCCGGACTGCGTTTTTCTATTCAATGTCACAGTGACATTTGACCTACTGACCCAAAAGCAATGGGACAGACAGGCAGACAGACAGCCGAACAGACGGACGGACGGACGGTCAGACAGACAGATTGACAGATAGACGGTTGTACAGACGGACGGAAAGCCCTATACCATAATACATCCCATTTTTCAAATGGGCGTATAAAAACAAAAACAAATACCACTGCATTGTACACTGCTGGCATAGTTGCAATAAGGAGAAGGTAGACTCTCATCAAACAAAAGTCCAATTTGACAGTCACGTGCTATCCATTGATATGGTACAGAGCCATTCGGGAGAATTGACGCCTGCACACATTCACAGTACTGCTTACATCCAGCGCTCTTTAGAGCCTTTTGTCCCACATCTTGATAGCAGACGCCTGTATAATAATGATCATACACATGTATATGTAAAAGAAGTCATTAGAATAATTTTGTAAGCACTAATTTAATTATTTAATTGATTGCTAATTAAACCCGACAATAACATAGGCAAGAATACACTAACATGGAAAAACATTTAGTTTTACACCCGTATATAATCATGGTTCTTCAATACATGGTTATGACTCTCCGACAGATCCACGAACATGGTTGTTGTGTCTACCTGCATTTATATGTATATCGATTGTTGGCTTGTCGTAATATTATGCGTAGCGAATCAACGAATAAACGATCGAAAATTTTAGAAATGAACAGTTGCAAAGGTTACATACATCGTTTTCAATGACCTTAAAATAACCACTGTTTCAAAACCGAATGCATGCAATAAGATAACTTGTTTTATGTCATAATATTCATTAATAGGCCGCATCTGTTATATCAGTTACTTACCATGTTCGTTTGTACATTCATCGTTACTGGAACCTGAAATATGAACAGTTATGCTATTTCAAATACATGCAATTACCAGTACCCATGTCAATTCTTTATACAACAACAATACAAACGCAGAGTTGGACATGTTAACAAGGCATCGGCTATCGGTCAATAATCTTATTGAAAATATAAAGAAATAAAACTTAAGTTAATTTTAATCTGATCAAAAAAGTAGCTACGAAAGTCGAACAATAAATGCAGCTTTCACAGAACACAGTCAAGCAAAAACAGGCACAAAACAAACGACGAATACAATTTTAATAATACGTAAGGCAAATGGCAGTCCAAACGTGTTGACAATAGTATAGGACTGGAGGTTTAAACTAGGTTCTAAGTTTTCTCACTTATCACACTTATAACGAAATCCTCGCCATGATATATTGCCTAACAAACAAGGCAGCATTAATAGGCAGGCCATAAAAGTAAAGTATTTAATTAAACATACTATGAACAAGCCAAAATCCAACCAACAGAAATGGGGTAAAGACAGGGTTACCGACTTGGAACGGTCAGTAGGCAATAAAGCCTACAGGTTAGCTTGAATCCATTTTATGTGCACTCAATCCTCGCTATTATCCTGTCTTCAGCGCCCAAGTAGACAAGACAGTGTAAACAAAACTACATACCATCAAATGAAATTCTCTAAGAATAAAGTACACACCCAGAAAAAGTAACTAAAGAAACTCTTAGATGTTGTTATAAAGCTATATAAAATACAAAATAAGAAACAGAATTGTACTGAACAACCACAGCAGTTGCAGATAAAGAGAAACCCAATCTAGGGTACGACCAGAAAACATGAGGGACGAAAGCTCATGCACCCACCTCCCTTGGTCGGGGTTTCAGTAGGTGCAATCATAGAGTCTCAAGCGGTTGTCCAGTCATTGCACACGGTAAAAGTGAATGACTGACTGTAGAGGGGTCAATAACTAAACATGCAGTTCGCTGTAATACTAAAGGGTCTTATCCGTTTCTGACGAACTTCCTGATTTTACTTTTAATCTGGAGCCCTTAAAAGGAAATAAATTAAGAAGTGCAAGTAACTTATCTTCTATTGTTGATAGGTGAAACACGGAGAGACATTTAAAAACATTCTGACTGCTGAACAGGATAATGTGAAAGACACTTACGATCCATTTGAAAGGCATGTTCATTCTAAATCAAAGCCTTTTTTTGTGCTAGATATGCATTATATAACTAAATACAGGGTGAGAGCACAACTGAACAGTTCATTACAAAATGAAAGCCTCAAGCAAAGGACTGTGCTTTGACAAAGAATATGTCGACAACATGGTTCGGGATAAAATCGTCTTTGGGTCAAGTCACACAAAATCCGAGAGAAGCTCATAACAGAAGGTGATGAATTGACTCTCGACAGGGCTAGACAAATATGTCAGACCTATGAATACGTCCAGGAGCAGTTGCGGACTAAGCAATCTGCCGTCGGAGCCGCCGTCAATGCAGTACGATGGAAATGACGCAAAGGCAACACACATGACTTTTCTACTACATCGTGCCAACAGAAGGTGGACTCAAAATCAACCAAGGATAACAGCCCAAGAAGACTCAGAGAGCAGACCCTGAAGATGGGGAATTCAAGCACGATATGACCGCTCCAAGTCGCTCACCCTGTCTTCGACAACCTTTCTGTTTTAGTTTGTATTTTTCATTGTATAAATAATTATATATTGCTCCTTGTCTGCAGTACAGTGCGATGATTAAAGTGGAAGTTTACAACTGTCATAAATCCTGACATGTCGTGTCAAGACGGGTACAATATATCTCGTGTCAAATTTTAAGGTACTCTTGGGATTGTAGTTTTGGACGAGAAAGGGTCCAAATAAGCAACACCTTAGAAGATGGCGTATAGGTGTAAGCGGATATTTTTAGAACATCTGTCATAGATGATGAAATCTCGTGTCAAGATGTGTACAATATCTCGTGTACAACTGGGGTGGAAATCTGGGGTGAGGAAAGGCCTAGCTCGGAATCACCCTAACGATGGTGTGAACGATGTAAATGTTTTATAACACCTGTCATATATCAAATGAAAACGGTTGTTTATGCTAATTGTATGAAGGTTGTGTAGAGTTAATCGCATTTTAAATGCGTAAAGAATAAGGGATTACTTTCAAAAACACACATTTTGGATGTTGAAATTTATATAAATGTGATTTTGTTTTCATGTCCACACATAATGCCGAGCACAAACATATTATTGTTATTATGTCTGTGTGCCGGGACAACGTGGGATTCTTCTCGAGGCTCAAAAGGTAGAGGGAATATAATCCTTAGAACTACACTTACACACGATTTTGTTTTATATAACCGAAGCGCAGTGATTAGTGGCCTTGGCATTCGGGAGGTGGTGGGTTCAATCTCCGACCGCATAACTAGGATTTTAAAAATAATGGTAGTAGTCACCTGAAACCCTTGCCTGACAAGCTTATACTGGGTAATGTTACGTCGGGTTGGACCAGTGTCAGAAAAATGTGACTGGGTGGGTTATCATGTACTACGGCGTGGTATTCCAGTGTGACAGCACTATATCTGCTACAGTTAGACACTACACACACACATTCAAAGAAGTCCAAAATCAGTTGTTCCTATACCTTTAGGATGTTCTACCGGTCCACACGCACGCACGCACGCACTTGTTTTTTTTATATTTCAGACCTCTCTCCCTCTTTCTCTCTCTATTATTTATTTGGTGTCGAGTTATCTTTTTCTTCCCAATCGTTTACATGTTCGTGATAATGCATTGTATAATATAACCATGGATAAATAATACCCTATTACAGTTAAGTTCATAACTTTTTTATTTAGGTTTACGTTTAATCAATAATTACTATGTTTGCACATCCAATAGGATTTGCAATTGTAACAAATCGACAGTGAAAGCAGATGTATTACCTTTCTAACATAGCGTGGAGTCTTCACGCGATACCACCCATACAGCAGTAAATATGGTCATATCGTTTTTATAAGCGTCAATCTAATTGGTCATTTCAAAAGGAAAAAGTATAGATGCACCGATACTTTTGTGCGCACGTCTAATTATGGCGGAGTCAACAGTAATTGAAGGTGCACCTGTAAAATGGTATGTTTTGGTTGAATTCTTTTAAAAGGGGGAGCTCATGTTTTATTGTCTATTCATATAAACTCTGACTTGACATGCTGGGTCAAACAGTCTATATAGCCAGCTTCCATACTGCTAACATGCTGTATTAAACTAGTTAGAACATACTGGGCCATATTGTTTTTATAACCATATAACGAAACAAGAGAAACAAGAGAATTCATTATTAAGGGCACGACAAGACAAGATGACAAGTCCCGCGAAGAAACAAGTTTAATCTTCAAATTGTAAATCACATTAATGGAGTCATATGTGCATTATATAAATATCACATCCCATGGAGGGTGATAGAACATATTGTCAACCCGAGATTGGTAATGTCCACCGAGGCTTTAGCCGAGGTGGACATTACCACATCGAGGGTTGACAATATGTTCTATCACCCTCCATGGGATGTGATATTTATTTTATTATACCAAACATCAAAATTCATTTAATCAACAATTATTTTTTATTAACAACAATAAAGAACTTGAAACAAATATTGCCATGAAACATTACCATGAAACATTACCAATTGTTGACTGATCGGGAATGGGGAAATTACATAGAGAATTTTGAGTGAGGTATAATAAAACATAATAGTTTACGCTACCGGTATTACCACGAAAAGTAGAAAGTCCTGTATTTTCTAATTGTATTCAACATTGTTAGATGTTAACTGCTCAAAGGTACATCTGTACATAGTTTTGAATTTTTGAAAAAACATACAATTTTTGAAGGACTGATTTATGACATGATGACCCCCAGAAAGCTCAAAGTATTATTGTTAACTGAATAAATATATGCTATATACATGTACGAGTTAGTAGTAAATAAGAAAGTAAGTATGTAACTAAATAAGTAAGTAAAGACAATGTATAAAGGTGACGTGAGCTCAACATCAAACATATATGAAATAATAGTAAATTCGAATTGAATTGCATTTGATTTTATATTCGCACCAACAGCTAAGGCCATATGGCGACTTTCCAGCTTCCACCGGTGGAGGAAGACCCCAGGTGCCCCTCCGGTTAATTTTCGTGTACGAGCGGGCACCTGGGTAGAACCACCGAAGCTCCGCAAGCTAGCTGGATAGCTTCCTCACATAAAGATTTCTAGGCCTCTGAGGAATCGAACCTACAGCGGCGAGGGGCAAGTGATTTCAAGTCAGAGACGTTAACCACTCGGCCACGGACGTCCAGATAGTAAATTAAGCACCAGATAAAATGCGCATGTACGACACTGTCTATAAATAATACATAATAGTATTAGTTAAATCACATGATATAAATATATGTATATAAATACATTGATTAAATCAACAGCAGTGGTTATTAATATTATTACAAACTTATAGCAACAAATGCAGCTATAAATACGTATGCATATATACCTGCCAGGACAGTGTTATATGTCCATAAAATTTCCTATAAGAAATTTAAAACAGTACGAATTCATCATGAGAACAGCTTGGAGTGACCGACTTCGTTACATTAAACACTAGAATACTGATAAAGTGAGCGTGTGGGGTTATTTATTAGCGCTCTTCAATTTAAAACATAAATAACCGTAGTCTAAGCCAAATCGACATGTTTCAATTTTACAGCCGGTGGTGATAACGAATAATTTATACTTTCCAAACACATGAAGCGAATTTGTTTTTAATCATTGAATGATTGCGAACCATGGTTTTACAACCTATATTAATCACTCACGATGGCTTTCTTTGTAGAAGAAGTGCGTATTAAGTACCTTGATCAAGAATACATTTTGTGACCATGGCCAGACGCGTAGATACGCATAGACCGGTGTACCGGTATACCTGGATGTAAATTGCGCCGGCACGAAATACCCAAATCTACCCAAATCTACCCGAATCCACCCAAATCTACCCAAATTTACCCAAATCCTTGTCCAAATCTACCTAAATCTACCCAAACTTGCCACTATACACATATACCGTGGCATAAAAGTATATGCGTACAGTGTAACTTCTGAAACAATAAATATTTACCCAAATCTACCCAAATCCATGCCCAGATCCACTACTATACACATATAACATTGCACGAAAGTATATGTGTATAGTGTAACTTGTGAAACAAGACATATTTACCGACATATAACGTGGCACGAAGGTTGGGGGGCAACACTTATGCTTTCGATGCAATATATACGTGCGTGCGTGCGTGCGTGCGTGCATGTGTGTGTGTGTGCGCGTGCGCTATGGGGTAGGTGGGGGCGTTGAGTGGATAGTGGGTTGTGGTGGGGTGGGGGGGGGGGGTTCGGGTAACGTCACTTTGTTCAATTGCTCAGTAATATTACGATGGTAAATCAGCTAAAATAGGGGTACATGTAATATACATGATATCTATTCTCAGTAGACGTACTGACATAATATATAAATGTATTCCTAAATATTCGCAGATTAGAACTAACTCCACAGTCTTAAACTAACAAGTTGTATAAGTGTGTGTATACATTATCAATTAAGAGTTGCATCGTCTCACAAACATATTAAACATAGCTGCATGCATAATAATATCGTATCAATGCAATATGAATACAGACCTATATTCTTTACGACATACCCTTAAATACGGCCAAATATAATTGTGTGCTATATGAAATCTAATATGCAAATTTGTCTTATCAGTGTTGTTACGTAATGGTGATTAACTGCCTAATCGGACACCACATTTAATTGCGTAACATTAAGTATCGACGCAACGGGAGGTTAACCATATATCACGGACTTAGCTGTGTATTATAAGAGTCATACATGTTATGGAACAGTAATTATCGACACAGTGGGACATTAACCCATATATCACGTAGTCACATTGTAGCAGTGTATTACTTACCAAAACTAGTATAAATGAATGAATGTCCTATTCAACATCGCAATGCGAATACGTGATATATGGGTTAATGTAAAGAAATATAAAAAGATCGGACAGGCAAAGTAGCATTCAAGGAGGACAGTCAACCACAAAACACACGTAATCACATTGTAGCAGTGTATTACTTACCAAAACTATTATAAATGAATGAATGTCCCATTCAACATCGCAATGCGACTACGTGATATATGGGTTAATGTAAAGAAATATGAAAAATCGGACAGAGAAAGTAGCATTCAAGGAGGACAGTCAACCACAAAACACACATAGTCACATTGTAGCAGTGTGTTACTTACCAAAACTATTATAAATGAATTAATGTCCCATTCAACATCACAATGCGACACCGTGATATATGGGTTAATGTCCCGCTGTGTCAATAATTACTGTTCCATAACATTTATGAAACAGAAGTTGTCTGGATCATATTTACACATTGGACACTATTGTTAACAATAGGAAGATAGTCAACACAGAGACGTTTGTCTGTTTTGTAGATTAAATAAGGGCATTCGATACTATTCAAAGAGATTGCCTCTGGTTCAAACTCATGACTTTGGGTATTCATGGTAAAATATTGAATGCCATACACTCGCTATATGCTGATGTTACAAGCTCTGTCAGAATAAATGAATATGAAACTGATTGGTTTGATGTAAAACAAGGAGAAAAACAAGGGTGTGTTCTCTCGCCAACATTATTTTCTATTTATGTGAATGATTTAGCCAAAGACATAAATGATTTAAAGTGTGGGGTAACAATGTCTGATCAACTATGTTTAGCTATCCTATTGTATGCTGACCTGTAATTAAAGTAACAGTGCCATAAATAATTGAACTTAAATATATTTCTAAACACCAATTGTGATTCAAGTGTGATTTTTCTCAAGTGTTATTCCTTCATCAAGTGATGCATGCTTATTTCCATTGAAGTTGCTTCCATCTAGAAGTGGTAAGTTCTGATTCAATGTCATAAATTAAATTTATGTAACAATTGAACTACATATATGTAATCAGGTAAGGGCAAGATTTATTTTTTTCTTCAAATAATGCAAATATTAATGAATATTATTGCCATAATTCAATCAGGGAGTAAGTATACTCCCTCCCTGATTCAATGCATTAGTTATTTGCATGATCAATTAAAATACTTTCATAGGTAGAACAGTTATGCTATCTGCAATCCTTTACAGAAACAAATGGAAATATTCTGCATTTGAAAATTAGTTTCAAGTATGAATGAAAAATAATTTTTCACACTTTTCTATATAATATGAAAAAGTGGAAATGTCTCTAAGTTGCCAAGAATGTAATTTTGCATTTACTTTGAAATTTTTAAAAATATTGTGATTATGACACTATGGTATACCTTTTTATGACACTGTTCAATGCATTCAGAAATTATCCTGCTATTATTACACTCAAGAGATATGAAAACGCAACACGGGAATTTCCGCTATATATTGTATATACTGCACACGTAATTCCACATAATGTTCCAAAGAAATCTCAAGATGTTTTGTAAAAATACAGCTGCAGTTAATTAGAGAAATGACACAACTGTGATTTTGTAGACGTTTTAATCACACTACAGCTTGTAACTAGAACTTCATAAATGTTGAAGATGCTCTTTGAAAAATTGAGCCAGTTCAGTACTGTATTTAATGAAAGAGTTTGCAAAGTTTTGCATCCTAAGTTTACTCACATGCTTGAGCCAAACGCGAACTCTGTCAATAATGAAACTTTGAAGGAATACTAATAGCGGTGTTATGTGTTGTTTAAGTCTTTTTTTCCAAACGGAAAGATCTAACGTAGCCATGTACCATTCGATTAACAGCAACATATTACACATGAAATATATAACGGAAATTCCCGTGTTGCGTTTTCATATCTCTTGAGTGTATAAATAATTGTATTTATCATAATTTGAGTAACAATTCTGTTTGTGAATTATGCATTCATAACTTGTTAATGGGCTGACACATTTTCTGTATATTTATTCATTGATCCAAGTGATTTACTAGGATTCAAATGATTGAGAATTGACTAATTATAACTTTGCTTTACTTACACCTAATATTATTTTGAAATCAAGAATGTCCCCATGAAGTCATTTTTGAAATATGAATGTAGGACACCCCTTCCGAACAAAACCTGCTCCGCTGATTTGTTTACATGTATACATCGACTGCAAAGCCAGGATTGGCATTATAATTTTCAACAAGAAATGTCACTGTAAGTGACAAATGCTCCCAAAGTATTTGTCTGTATTTCCACAACACCAGGGTTTTGCATACGGCACGTCATCTTATGGTGAAAATTTCTGCCAGGTTATATGAAAAACCCTCAACCGATGACAAAGTTATACACCGGAGAGAACTAATTTGACTTCATTCAAATACAGGATAATTAATCATCTCCTGACCTCTAAGTTTGATATTGACCTTGAGCTACTGATTTGCGCGCGACGTCATTTAGATTCCTCTGTCAATGTAATATAGTGTTGTAGTCATAATGCGTAATTGCTGAAGTATAAGTTGAGAGTTCACATTAATAATTACAGCTACCGAATGTTTCTATTTGATATAGCATTGTACAGTGATTTAAATGTGTCTTGATTTTATTACCACAACAATTTTGTTTCAATTTCATCCATTTCATGACCTCTTAACACAATTACTTTTGTTTAAAATAATGAAAAATCACAAGAATTTTAGACCTGAGTCAAATATGGCATTATCATTTAGATGTTGCCATTAATTTCTAAATGAAATATAAGGCTTTTCAGGAAAATATCTTTGGTTTGGGTCTTCAGTCCTTTATTAATAAATGATCATCTAATATCTAAAACTGAAAAAAGGGCATCGAAGGTCTAGATGGAATCTGGGTCAGAATAACCCTACCACAGGATTTGTAATGGGTCATAAAACACCACCACAGCCTGGAGTCTCATTGAAGTTTATAATGGTCATAAAATACCTACCATGTATCTACTACCACCACAGGAGACTAAACTTTATAATGGGCCATAACTCACAGGAAATGATCAGTGGTCATTAACCACCTGTCCTCACATATGTCTTCACACCAAACAGTAAGGATCCCCACTTTGATCTTTGGATGTGAGACAACTCAGACCCCAGACAACTGGTACCAAAGATAACTCATACCAGTTTTGGACAGCTCATACCTGATTTATGGACAACTTGTACCTCCTCATTTTTCTAAGTACAAGAACAGTGAAATGTGGAAAAGCTGAACTACCACCTTTTTTCTGATATTTATTATTGTGTTTATATTCGCAGTATTCGCAAAGTCGTAAAACCGTTTTCCGATCTAAATTTTCTATGTACAAAAAACATTGTAGTGCAACTTGTGTATCTTATCATTGTAATGTGGTAATGTTGTAAGGCCTTTCAAAACACACCTCTCATTTCTCTCCATCATTGTGTGAAATTTAATTCCAGCAGTCCCATTTAGGTATAGTTAGTTAGGGTTCTTATGCTTTGCACTTCCTCTCATTGTCCTGTCCCACGTTGCAAAGTTTCATTTCAATCCCTTTAGTAGAATTCCAGTGTTGCTCTGGATAAACTATGTTGATGGATGGCAGACGGACAAAGCTGTGACCATATCTACTATAGCTATACTTAATGTCTTATCGAGCCTTGTATATATATACTGAATGACTTAAAAACGCATATTGTATCATTTTCTCCTTTAAGGTACTGAAAATCAAAACAGCAATTTGTATGTAAACTGCATTCCTCTTGATTTCTTTTGTACATGACAAGTTGACTAAATGAGCTAAATACATTTTGTATAATATGAAAATCTAATTTAAAAAATTCCGAAAACAATGAGTTTTTAAAGTTGTTCAGTATAATTATAAAGAAATAATAAACATGTTACATCTGTGTTAACCCTGTATATGGAGAGAAACTAAATATACTAGAACATCATTTTAAAGGGACACACGGCAATCTTTATTTTTTAAAACTCACGGCGTCCCGCTAGTTTTTCTGCATACTTTGCATTTGTTCAATCATTAATGTTAATTATAAGAATAGTACGTATTAAGCAATTTGTTTTTGCATATTATTAGGTTCTGATATTATTGCAACAAAAATAATTTCAAACTTATAGTATAATAAGACGAAATAGTGAATATTTAAAATTTGATTTATTTTTTTACATGTAACCAGGGTAAAAGTAAAAATGATACTGGATATATAACTCAAGACACCCATTTCAAACACTTCAATATTGCCATGTGTCCCTTTAATCCATTGTTTGACGTAGCAACATCAACAAGAGCACCGTATAGCAGTGCATATACGCAAATTGTAACACTGATGTAGACCTATTACTTTGAAAGTTTTTAGCCTAAATTGCTTGTAAAATGCAAGGTTACGTTCCTTGTTAAAATGAGATATAGGGTCCTATAGAAACCACAGCGTCCGAGCGCAATGGCATCGTAGGTCCACACTGTACTGCAAACAAGGACTTGAAAATACAATGAAAGAGACAAAAAACAACAGAAAGGGTGGTGAAGACAGGGTAACCGACTTAACCTTTTAAAGGGAAATAATTAACAAAAATATGAATCAGTGAGTTATGGGCCTTTGTTCACTACATCATGCTGAAGATGACTGTGTATAGTTGTATTGCTGTAGACCTTATACTTTGAAAGTTATTAACCACAACCAGTTGTCCGCTGAAAGTTAATGGACAGTTGGATAGATAACGCTTAATCGCCCTTAGCAGTAGGCATATAAAAAACTACAAATAATTTGCTCAACACAGGAATCAAACTCGAGACCTCCGGATTCACCATCTGTATGCATTACCATTAGGCTATAGAACCAGCTGCTAATCTACTTTCGATTTGTACTGTGTATTAGTCTGATAACAGACTTATGACCTTATTTAAAAGTGATTTAGTTGACTTTATTTACAAATTGTTAGACTGACAGTAGTAGAATAGAATATAATAGAACAAATAGAATAAAATACTTTTATTTAGAAAACAATGTAACAAAGGTGTCTTCCATACATAGATTTGATACTAAATTCATATACCGTAACAAGTTATATCTATGCTATGAATATAAACAGAAATATTTTATCAAAAGAGATTCAGATAAGAAATTACAAAGCTGTTTACATTCAATAGCATCTAAAGGGTTGAGTAATCAGATTTTGGATACAGATCAGTTAAACTCACATTGTAATTTGTAAACAATACATACCTGAGCTTAGAATTGTTGTAACAAAATAAAATGAAATGTTTTCATCTTCATTTTGATTACAATTTAAACATAATATTTTTACGGGATAATTTAGGTCATAAAACACACACTAGTTATGTTCACAAACATTACACACTAAACATTACTGAATATTTACTAATTAAATGTTACCTGGTGTAGCCCTGTGTAACCACGTATCCAAAATTGATCTGCCTCAAATATATTAATATTATTAGTCGTACCGACTTGTACCCAGTTTGTACCTGGTGTATCCCTGTGTAACCATGTATCCAAACTTGATCTGCGTCAAATCTATTAATATTATTAGTTGTACCCACTTGTACCCAGTTTGTACCTGGTGTATCCCTGTGTAACCATGTACCCAAAATTGATGTGCCTCAAATCTATTAATATTATTAGTTGTACCCACTTGTATCCAGTTTGTACCTGGTGTAGCCCTGTGTAACCATGTATCCAAAATTGATGTGCCCCTAATCTATTAATATTATTAGTTTTACCCACTTGTATCCAGTTTGTACCTGGTGTATCCCTGTGTAACCATGTATCCAAAATTGATTTGCCTAAAATCTATTAATAGTATTAGTTGTACCCACTTGTACCCAGTTTGTATCTGGTGTATCTCTGTGTAACCATGTACCCAAAATTGATGTGCCCAAATCTATTAATATTATTAGTTGTACCCACTTGTACCCAGTTCGTACCTGGTGTATCCCTGTGTAACCATGTACCCAAAATGTATGTGCCTTAAATCTATTAATATTATTAGTTGTACCCACTTGTATCCAGTTTGTACCTGGTTTAGCCCTGTGTAACCATGTATCCAAACTTGATGTGCCCCAAATCTATTAATATTATTAGTTGTACCCACTTGTACCCAGTCTGTACCTAGTGTATCCCTGTGTAACCATGTGCCCAAAATTGATCTGCCTCAAATCTATTAATATTATTAGTTGTACCCACTTGTATCCAGTTTGTACCTGGTGTATCCCTGTGTAACCATGTACCCAAAATTTATGTGCCTCAAATCTATTAATATTATTAATAGTTGTACCCACTTGTATCCATTTTGTACCTGGTGTATCCCTGTGTAACCATATACCCAAAATTGATGTGCCTCAAATCTATTAATATTATTAGTTGTACCCACTTGTATCCAGTTTGTACCTGGTGTATCCCTGTGTAACCATTATCCAGAATTGATATGCCTCAAACATATTAATATTATTACTTGTACGCACTTGTATCCAGTTTATGCCTGGTGTATCCCTGTGTAACCATGTATTCAAACCAACTCTGCCTCAGATCTATTATATGACATGCTGTACATGCTTATTAAACAGATGTATTTAAAAATAATGCTTGTACTCGGTATCTGGGAACAAATAACATACCCTATGGAAACATTTGTGTTTTTATGGACGTATCTACATGCAGCCTTCAGTTATGGGCCTATTACTTTGCGAGAATGGCAGTATTAATAAAAAATGTCCAACTAAAATATCAATAACATTATTTACTAGCAATCGGTCATAGTTTTAATTGTTAATTGTGTTAAATTTTATGCAAAATTGACAATTAAATTTAACGCATTTTGTGTCTTCACCTGTCTTTGCGCATGCATCTTCGTGTTACAAATGTGCACACATTGGTGCTAATTTCAGTCTAATAATACTCATTAGTAGTCCTTGAAATTAAGTTTGCAGACATGTATTTTTAATTATTTTCGATTTAAAGACAGTAATTGGTGTCTAAAATTCTGAAAATTATTTTTTTCTCTGTTTCTGTGTTTAAACTCACCTATTCAAAAAAAAAAATCCTAAAAAATAATTTGTTATGCAATTCTGAAAAATACATGTTTTCTCCTTATATGGAATATTTTTGTGTCATGTTTTTTAATTAAACTGGTCGATTCAATCCAACAATTTAATAGAAGAACATTTTGACTTGTTTCGCAATGTCGAATGACTTTGTCTTGAAATTATTGTGATTTACCTGCAATTGACCATGCACTTTAAATACAAATTCCATAAAAATGATAAATATCAAATTTTTAGAGAAAATCTGAAATTTTGAGGAAAAGTTACCAAAAACACTCTAAAATAGTAAACAATTCTGAAAAAGATTTTATTTCCCTGTTTCTGAGTTCAAGCTCACCTATTCAACCAAAATAAATGCCTAAAAAATCATTTGTTATGCAATTCTGAAAAAAAACATGATTTCTCCTTATATGGAATACTTCTGTGACATGTTTTTTAATGAACCTAGTCGATTCAATCCAACAACTTAATAGAAGAACTTTTTGACTTGTTTTGCAATGTCGAATGACTTTGTCTCGAAATTATTGTGATTTACCTGCGCTTGACCATGCACTGAATCGAGTCGATTTTGTCGCGAGATTAAGAAATAATAAAAAATGCAATATCTCAGCAGCCGTTCATCATTTTATCATCAAATAAAACTTTGTTTGCTTTGTTTAGAATCCTTGAGAATATATACCACACATTTGCCATAAAAATGAAAAATATCAAATTTTAAGAGAAAATCAGAAATTTTTAGGAAAAGTTACCAAAAACACTCTAAAATAGTCCTAAAATGCTGAAAATATTTTTTCTCTTTTCTGAGTTCAACTCACCTATTCAATCAAAATAAATGCCTAAAAAATCATTTGTTTTGCAATTCTGAAAAATACATGATTTCTCCTTATATGGAATATTTCTGTGTCATGTTTTTTAATTAAACTGGTAGATTCAATCCAACAACTTAATGTAAGAACATTTTAATTTGTTTCACAGTGTCGAATGACTTTGTCTTGAAATTATTGTGATTAACCTGCGCTTGACCATGCACTGAATCGAGTCGATTTTGTCGTGAAATTAAAAAATAATAAAAAAATGCAATATCGCAGCAACCGTTCAACATTTTATCATCAAATAAACTCTGGTAGCTTTGTTTCACATCTCTGAGTATGTATACCACACATTTTGACATAATCTTTAACAACAAATTCCATAAAAATTAAAAATATTAATTTTTTAGAGAAAATCAGAAATTTTGAGGAAAAGTTACCAAAAACACCCTAAAATAGTAGAAAATTCTGAAAATGATTTTTTCTCTGTTTCTGAGGTATGTCCTCTATAGTTAATTGCTTAGAGCGCTGTTACGGTAAACAAGAGACCATAGGTTCGAGTCTCGGTTAAAGCACGATTTCTTTACCACCTGTTATATTTGAAATTAGAAAAAAATGCTATATAGAACGTCTATCGAGTTCAGCATAACATCGACATCATGAACATATTATTAGTTTCAAAATGTTTTTGAGTGAAAATAAAGCAAGATTGTCTTGCGTCCCTTTTTACTCTTGTTACAGATTTAACAGGAGTATACATCTGCATGAGTTCATCGTGTACGTGAATCTTAGATTGAATCCACTCGATGATAGTTGGTATGGTTTCCCTTTTCTGAAATTTAAATCATATTTTGCCTATTTCACATAGCCTATTCCACTTACAAAGTAAGCAAATTCGGACTCAAACACATCATTAGAAGTAAGTAAGCCAGATTATATCACAGCAGTAAGCAAATCATACGCAATTACATCATTATATGTAAACTAGCCAGACTGTATGACAACATTATATGTACACTAGTCACACTCTATCACAGAATTTTATGTTAATAATTCAGACTTTACATCAGCAGTAAAAAACATTTCAACAAGCCAGGACTATTTTACAGCATTATATGCAAACTAGCCAGACTCTATGACAACGTCATATGTAAACAAGTCATACTCTTTTACAACATTATATGTAAAACAAGTCATACTCTTTTACAACATTTTATGTAAAACAAGTCATACTGCTTTACAACATTATATGTAAACTAGTCTGATTCTATCACAACATTATATGTAAACAAGCCATACTCTTTTACAACATTATATGTAAACAAGTCATACTCTTTACAGCATTATATGTTCACTAGCCAGACGTTATCACAACATTATATGTAAACTAGCCCAGACTTTATCACAACATTATATGTAAACTAGCCCGACTCTATGACAACATTATATGTAAACAAGCCGGACTTTATCACAACATTATATGTAAACTAGCCCGACTCTATGAAAAACATTATATGTAAACAAGCCGGACTTTATCACAGCAGTTTAAGTTAATAATTCAGATGTATATCAGCAGTAAAAAACATTTCATCTAGCCAGACTCTTTTACAGCATTATACGTAAACTACTCAGACTGTATGTCAACATTATATGTAAACAAGTCATACTCGTTTACAGCATTATATATAAACTCGATTATTAATAGCTTATGTTGACTATTTTATATCTTGCTGACTTTAAATAGACTGTACTTGAATTGTGATCGTTTGGGGGAATGTAAAGCCATCGGTACTGTATACGGGGAGTAAGCTGAGTAAGTTACACTGGCACTTGAGCCGCAAATATTATAAAACAAAATAAGAAAAAATGTGATAGGGCCTACCACCCCAACCCCTCCCCCTAATATCTATATAAACACATGGTGCGGATCTTCGTTGACACCAAGTAATATTTCCTACTGATGTTTACTTCCGGTTGTACTCGAAGAAGTGACCCGATTGGACGATTTTCGGTTCCTGATTACGTATGTTTTGATCGTTAAAATATCATCTATTCGGATAACTTCTTTGAGTACAACCGGAAGTAAACATCAGTAGGAAATATGGTAATGGTAGAAATCGCGATTTAACTTAAATTTCTCCGCACAGAGTGCATTTTCGTACGAACTGTGAATTCAATGTGTCAAATAGAAATCAGACCTAACGAACGGTGTAAAGGATTTGAATCAATCCGATACAGACTTTGAAACGAGGTTTGTCAACTTGGTGTCTACAAAGATCCGCACCATATAGATAATGGGAGTGAGGGCTGGGGTTGGATGTGGGTGGGAAATATCGTATTTCTTTAATATATTTTTTTATAATATTTGCGGCTCAAGTGCCAGGGATAAGTTAATATGTCATGTATAATTGTTGGATGTTTTCATTATTGTTCGTTCTCTGATTGTTCTTCTTTCTACCCAATTGTTTTCATATAGTACAGTATTTTTCAAGCGTTTTGATTGAAATTGCTATTATTCACTACAATGTTGCTATTATTTGTATGTAAATAGATTGAATACTCACGGGCTTTTCATCCCATTTGAAAATTGATTAAAGACATATGTTATCTTATTGTTAAAAGTGATTTATAATCTAAACTCAGTACATTTAAAAACGCCATGCTTTTGATTTTCGGTTTTTGTTAGTCCGCTGTTGTTGTTTTTTGTTCAAATGAAGATTGTATTCAATATTAGTACACACGTCTAGTCTCTTTGTCTCAAATGTTAACATATTTCGATAAACAGTTGCATTACATTTCAGCAATTTCAGTTAAAATACGTTTTGCACGAATATCTACGTAACACTTTCCTCGCAAAACACACCCATATATACATGTGAGACTGTATCCATATTTCATATTTATAAAATCGAACGC